>VNWY01000207.1:0-66812 GCA_009869845.1 Pseudachorutes palmiensis | reverse complement strand
ATTTTTATAATTTAAACTCCTTCTTCCACAAGGCAGAATAAGGAGCTGAAGCATATCCGCCCAGTTCAAAAGATTAATAAGCAGGCCAAGGCAAATTCGAAACTTGAGGTGTTCGTGTCTTCAGGAGAAGGGGCACGATGGCGTGATCTGTTCAGCCAATGTCTGACGAGGCCTACGTGTTTAAATATTTAGAAATGTAAAACTTTCTTCCAATGTGGCCAATGGGGAGATGGCATTTAGACAAAGAGACTAGTCGTTCAAACACCTCAATTTTCTTAGCTCTTAGTCCTGCTTCAAAACTCCAGTGGAAATGAAGGCGTTTTTCGTACTGTTCCTTCTGGTGGTCACCGTGAACCTAAGTCAAGGTAGAAATAATAAATTCTAATCCATGGATTAACTGACTACTGATTAACTGTGGGTTTCTTTTGTTTCAGGATTGAAGTGCTACGAGTGTGAATCTAAAGGGGACAAGGACTGTTTCGATGAGTTCAAGAAGAATGAAAAGTACTCAAAGGATTGCTCTAAAAGTAAACTACAAGTCAAACTTTAGTTTCATTCTTTAATGTTTAATCTCGTTTTCAGCAACTGCCAAGAAAATGGAAGGGGCAAAGGATGACGCTGTTCTTGCATGCTGGAAGATGAAAGTGACTGCTAAAGAGGGGATAGTAATTTCAAGGGGATGTGGGCTCAGTCCTCCTGGGCATGCGTCCGCGTGCTCAGGGGACGTCGAACTTTTGGGGATCAAAACCAATGCATGCATTTGCAGCGGAGATCATTGTAACGCTGCAGATCCAACACAACAAGGAGCGTTGCTATTTATTTCCGCAGCTGCGCTTGTCGCGGTTTTGAATACCCTGACATTTCGTTAGGTCTAAGTCAGCACCTGTCTTGTTCAAAAGCAGAACTTATTCTACACACTTTACACCATCACCACACTATTCAGCTTAGATTCTTCACAGAAAGCAATGCAAGCTTGTACTAATAAACCTCCGGTGTTTGGAGCTTGTGTTAACGCTTATGCAGGGGGAAGATGCAACAGGAGTACTGCAATTTTAGCTCTAGTTTAGTCTTACTTTATGTGAATTGCACAATTTGTGAAATAATATCAAGAATGATGGTGTTAATAAATAAATGTTTGAATAAAACTAAATAAATGGTGGGCTTTTCATTGGCAGTGGCACTGGATAATCTACGACCGGGTTTAAAGAAATTGCATGTGTCCGTATGTACTTTCCTTAAGGAATTCAGACTATTCTCTAAAATGTAGAAAGAAAGCTACAAAGCATTGAACATCTTGAACTGGTCATATGATTCATTCTTCCAATTAAGAACTTTAAGCATAAACGTCACCACAACCATTCATTCAAAATTCACTCAACAATGAGTCCAGGAGGCTTGAAATTAGTCACCATTAAAGGAAGGTCCCAATTTCCATATCTTTCTGAAAATCATAAATTTTCTTAGTGTCTTACTCGTCTTAATTATTTGGATGTGGTTGATACAAAAGACCAAGGACATTCACTTAAAATATTAAATCTCCCGACAAACTATACACCAAGCAGACTCCTGCAGAAAAAATTGAGAAGAAAAATAAACGTCTTCACAAATGGAAACTTTGAGTTAATTTCCCGCAGCAGGAAAAATTTTGATGAAGTTTAGAAAAAGAAAACTCAATGGACTTGAAAACCAGTGATAGGGTGTTGTGACCTTTCATTTGACCCCAAATGTGACAATTAAAATGACAGTAGTTTTTCCTGCATCCTTGGCAAAATGGAAGCAGATTCAAGAGGGTATTATTAAGATTTATTCTGCTCAGAAGGAGAACTCAGATTAAGATCCAATGTTAATTACAGAATGGCAAAAATGGTGTTACAAATTGGACAATATGAGAACTTCCAGTGTAGCATTTTTTCTGCCATAATTTTTCGAAAGTCAGCAGCACTCAGCCTAAAGTGAGAATTGAGCAGAACTCTGCTGAGAACGGGTGCACGGGTTTAGAAAAATAAGGTACCATTGAATTGTTCGTGTCTAAAAAACGGAGAATATGATAGCGTGATCTGCGAGAGGAGATGTGACGTCAATCTGTTTAAACATTCAGAAATGTAAAAATTTCTTTCCTTGAGCATGAACCAATGGTGAGACGCCAAGTAGTAGTGGAATATTCCAGAGCCCAGTGAAGCATAGCTGAGATAACATATAAGGCTCTGGAATCATTTATTTAGCAACAATGAAGGTATTCTTGGGACTATTTGTTCTTGCGGGGATCTTCATTCTGACTGAAGGTGAGTTTAATTCTGTTCCAAAGAATCAGTCAATGAATAATACAATAATACCAATAATAACAAAGAATTATTTTATTTTCAGGGTTGTGGTGTTACAAATGCACTGAGAATGATTTGAGTTGCCGTGATGAGTACAACAAGACTGAGAAACATCAGAAGAATTGCACCGGAGACAGTAATTCAAGACTATGAATTTGTTCTCTATCGTAATTCATATCTTTAACAGGTAGCGCGGAAAAGATGAAAGATGCCTGGAACAATGGGACGAGTGTTTGCATCAAGATCAGGACTCTCACTCCTGACGCTGCTTTAGTGAAACGTGGATGTGGAATCGCTGGTACTCCGTTGTTGCCAGCATGGAATAAATGTACAGGTGACGAAGAGGGCAAAAGTCACACCCTAGTCAATACGTGTTACTGCTACACCGATTACTGCAACGGGGCAGATTCAATTCAGGATGGGGCTCAGCTACTAATGGCAGCGACAGCATCTGCCACGCTTTGGAATGGCTTGAGATTTCATTAGCACCAAAGACGAATGGCTCATAATATCGCATAACATTCTGCTTTACAGCTGGTTATTTCATCACTGTAGCGTAAAGGAAAACTTGTATACTGATAAATAAAAGAAATTAAAAAATGGATAATTATTATATCGCTCTAAGCCATTTGGTGAAGGAAGTGGTTTTAATTATTCACCATAAGCGAAAGGAGTGGAAAGTTATAAAGTAAGGACTCCGTTGTCGTTTCTAATTTTCAAATTCTTAATTCCATTTCAATACACTTAAA
This sequence comes from Pseudachorutes palmiensis, assembly GCA_009869845.1. NCBI lineage: Eukaryota > Metazoa > Arthropoda > Collembola > Poduromorpha > Neanuridae > Pseudachorutes > Pseudachorutes palmiensis. The sequence continues at coordinate 63,742 of VNWY01000207.1, read as the reverse complement.
ATAACAGGTACGGTCCCAGACTTGTACCCTTAGCTACACCCTTGATGGTGACAATTCTCCTTGACTGTACAGCCCCTGGTAACATTAAAGTTTCTCAAAGACTTCCACAGAATAGAACTAAAGTTTACGTAATCGTCTTTTAATTTAGAAATAAGTTGAGCATGGATTAATGCAATGGTCGTTGATTTTGGATTAATTCCTTCATCAATTTCACCGGTTTAATTTGTAAAGTTATAAATCATATTTTTCCCTGAATTTGGTGATAGGTTTGTCATGAAATGGACGTGAGTGAATCAAAATTAGTTAACAGCTGTGACTTCCAATCAAAAATGAAATAAGAAACTATGGGAGCAGTGAAGTAGCTTGCAAGGGTTTAAACTCGACTCTTATTTTAATTGGAAATAATGGATTTGCAGACTAATCCGTAATGAAACCAAGTTGTAAATGTCAAGGACAGGCACGATTTTGTCATATCGAATATAGTTTCCAGTGATATTTGATGGTGGCAAAGTGGTTGCCATGCCATCCCCAATTTGTCCAAGGGCTTGCATGATCAGGCATCTTTATTATTTAGTGCTTTTTTGAAATGCAAAGGGAAAATGATATTCAATGACATGCTAGGAGAATGGATCAGCAAATTACCAAAGCTACTTTAAAATATTTATAAATTTCGAGTTATGGATGACTACTTTTTTAAATGGAAGGTGGGCAGGCTTATCCTAAAGGAACGGACGGTAGCTGGAACTGCTGGGCTTAGCAGTAGTCCAGACCCACGCAAGGTTGTGAGCAATTAAATTCAAAGAGATGAACACGTATGCAGTCTTATTGGTCCACCTCGTGGGATTTGCTAATTTCTGCAAAGGTTAGCCAACTTTTTAGTGTTTCAGTCGATAGTTGCAAAAGTTAAACGGATCATAATGGAACTGGTTTTCCTACTAAACTTATCTAAAATACGATTAATTTTAGGTTGCTTCTGGTATTAACGTATAACAAAGTGAATTCACCACTTTTGACCTCCTTTGTTAGAACATTTTCCGAATCTAGATGACATAAGGCATATCTTTACATCAGAAAGATAAAGCCAACATAAGAAGTGCATTAAGTTGTCTTTTGCTACTCATTAGTTTAGAGTTTCGTTAGGAATTAAAGGTGTCCTACTAGGTTTTTGAATTCAAATGGTTTTTGTCGAAATAAATGTTTTTGGCGTACGTTAGTTCATAATATTCCACTGCTAATTTAGATGAAAACCAACAATATAGTTCATTTTAAACCTCTTCCAGGAACAAATATAACACTGAGCTGTTTCAAATGCAACACTACAACTGCGGAATGCGCAGATGAATACAGCCCCTGGAAGAACCATACAGAGCTATGCTCCGACAGTAAGTTCATTGTCATAAATAATATTGAAAGTCTCTAAAATGTTATGTTCTTAGCAACCGCAATCCTGCATGACAAATGGGCCAAGTACTATAAGCCAATGGCCTGTCTTAAAACAAAAACTACTGGAGACAACGTTACATTCGTCAGGGGCTGTGTAAGCACCAATGGCAAGGAGAAGGAAGGCTGTCAAACACCGGAAGAGACAGGCGAAGGAATAACAAAATGCTTCTGCTTCAGCAACTTCTGTAATCGTTCGAGTTCAATTCAAGGTGCAATGGTGCTCCTGCTTTCTGCAGCTGGAATTGTCGCTTTTTGGAACGTCAAGGCATTTCATTGAAACCCTAAAATCATCACATTCTCATCATGATAGACACTTAGGGAACATTATGCATGTAAATTCCCACATAGCACCTTAACCCTACTGCCTTTTATGGCTACTTTTCTGGAAAAACGTATTTTGCATAGTTGCATGTGAGGTGAAGGTTGTTCACTTTTAAATAGGCAAAGGAAACGAATAAATTGTAGAATTGGAGTGTTAATTTTAATTTGGACAATGTAGTAGACATTAGTGTGTAAAATACCACAGATGCACCTGCATATACAAAAATTCCTCTAGGATTAGATGAAAAGAGTATCTATCATGGAATAAAAATCACGGGTTTCATTTTTGTGATTTAAATTAGTTTTACTAAAATTTTATTCGGCTAATCATTCGAAATCCTCAGCTGATGTTCATTCGTTATCTATCCAGCTAAGCCACGAGCCTTATCGATCCTTTCAACTATTATTTCCAATGCTGACCATTTCGTTGCTTAGACGAATCCATTCAACGGTTCGCATGCTTTAAAGTTTTTATTATTTAGTGTTCCGAACAAGGACAAAAGCCATTTGAATTATAATCTTGAGCAAGTCGTCATAGGGGATAGCGTGCTAATTGAAGCTTTTGAATCCACTAAGACGCTTTTGAATTATTCATAAACGCCTACCATTGGGTGGCTGTTTTTCAAACCTGAAGGTGAGCGAAGGTGATTCAAAGGCTTATTCTTTACATTGATCAGGCCATAGCCATAGTAGCAACTAAGTAGTCACATAGAGCACTGTAAGACATCCAATAATGAACACATATCTCGTACTGCTAACCCTCCTGGGATTCTTCTGCCTTAGCCAAGGTTTGTTAAAGTACCATAATTGAGAAACAAGGGGACTCCACTTTTATTTTCACTTTCAGGTTTGGACTGTTTCGTTTGTGACCTGGAGAAGGACAAAACTTGTGACGATGAATACCAATTCCCGTATAAGCACATGAAAGATTGTGCAAAAGGTAGGATATACTGTAGGATAGTGACGTTTGAATAGGACTAAATTAATTTTTGTGGCATTTAGTGGAAAACAGAAAGCAAAACGATTGGAATGCAACATCGCCGGTGGGATGCTTCAAAACAAAATCAAACGTCGGTGGAAGCAAACTTGCGCGAGGCTGCGTAAGGACAAAAGGTGACTTCCGGAAACCTAAGGACAAGCGGGACAAGTGTACCGGTGGTGGAATTTTTGACCACCAAGTTGCATCCTGTATCTGCTTTACTGAATACTGCAACGGTGGGAACTCTGTCCAGCATGGAGTGGCTTTGGTCATCCCATTGGTCGTCACATTCTTGGGCTCACTGCGCTAAAACGAATTGACTTTCTCCCATAATTACCCTTTAAATTGCACAAAGTAAATCCTTATTATACGCAGTGTTACAAGTGGCTGAAAGTGAATTAGAATTAGTCCACTTTCTGTAGTTTTAAGTTCATTTGTAATAAATTCTGCCTATTTTACATCCTTGTGTTGATCATTTGTTTGAATTTCAAACTAACAGTATAACAAATAGCCTTAAGTTAATCGCAGGAGTCTACAATGCTTGAAAGAGTTTGACTAGTTTTCTTAGGCATTGTTAATAGTAATTTAACCTGGCACTACATCTTACGATTTCCAATGCAATTGATTCCCTGTGTCTCAATAGCACAAGTATTACAGTCATCCATTCACCGCTTCAATCTTTCTGTATTGTTTTGTTCTTTTGTTTTAGTTTGATGAACCAAATGCCAATGGAGTTCATGTGCTGGCTTTGAGGTCGTAAGTTCCATTTTGCCCCGTTTGTTTATTGTGACGTAAAGAATTTGATTTATTAATAAATTAAGCATTTTTAAGCATTTGCTATTTCGTAAGAGAAATTCAAATATGTTTTAAATTGTCAAAAGCCAATTGAAAAAATAGGCGTGCCGAATGTCTTGAGCGTTGGCGATGAAAGTGATGAAAACATCGTAATTTTTACACAGCTTCCAACTACTTTTAAACTACATTAAGCTGTTTCTTTTTTCAAACCCAAGGCTTTTTTCAACTCATTTCCCTTCCACTTCCTCCGAATCTCGTTGAGATGCAGTCTTAAACATATATTTTTTCCATGCCATTTGGATCAGACTTGCGCTGTAATTCTCTCGTTGTCTCCAAAGTGTTGATGACACCACAACGTAGTCAGGATGTGGTGATCCACTACATATGTCTTCATCACATTCAAATGGAGCTGAACTTCCTTTTCTTGCAAAGTAATCTTTGGTAAGTGCCACTAAGATATCAGTGCAATACAGCATGTCATCTACAAAATAGAAAATATTTTGATTTGCAATCTCTATAAAAGCACTTTTCGGAATTAAATACTTTTGCATATTGGAATATCCATGCTGATGATTTTGAATTTATTGGGCTTCTGAATTTGAAATGGTTGATCCAATGCGTTCACAAAATCTGAAATGTAGGCAAAACATCATAACTTTAGTTCATAATAAACATATGGATTTAATTACCTGGGAGTTGATTAAGCCGAATGTAATTTGAAGCTGTTGGATCGTACTCTGTCCAAATATCGTAGAACATGTCGTAGTCGTCTTCCGTGAGTCCTTCACATACTTCTTCCACAACTTGGCTATAATTCTCAAGAACCACTGCCATGTACATGTGGAACACTAAAACAAAAGTCAAGGTCACACGATTTTGAAAGGTGTTCTGTTTATGAGTAAAACCGTACAAAGGATGTAAGCAATGATGATATAGGAGACCACAAAAGCAATTCCGGCAGTGGGACTACCACATTCACCATAACTTTTGTGCTCGTGGTAAACACATTGTCCGTTTCTGACTCCTTCCAGGACTTCATCCCAACCTAATAAACAAATATTATTTTGTAAAGCGATTTCTATTCAAAATGTTGAACATCATCATCAATGTTCATCTTTCTCCATATGCATGTGAAGGTCATACCTGCTGCTGTGAAAATCTGAATGAGAAGGAGCATAGCGTTTCCAAATGTTCGGAAGTTGATGACTTCATCCATTCCAGTCCTGAATTTTAAATCCGGGAATAAATTCATTCCAAAGAAGGCATAGGTACTCATAATGAGAAAGTGGACGAAACCAAGATTGAATAAAGCAGGCATAGTCTTCCTCATTGCCAATAGCAAAACACGCATTCCCTAAATATAGAAAAAAACATGAGACAATTGTCACAATATTGATTAAAATCAGATAAAACATGTTTAAAATTGACCCACTCTTCCCGTATTCATGACTCTTAGCAAGCTCCTTAATTTGAAGACGCGAAAGATTCTGAGTAGCGGTATGATTGTTGTCGAGAAAAGATACTTTTCAACAAGATCCGAAACCGTGAATGAAAGTAGTTGAAGTGTCAACACCACCAAGTCAAATATATTCCAAGCGTCTGTAAAGTAATGGCGTCGGAGCCCAGTGACCTGGATTGGAAAAAAAGTTATAAGTCCCATAGTCATTAATTCTTTACATTTACGTACTTTCAAAACAAATTCCATTGCAAAAATTCCAAAGAAAAATGGATGGAATGCACCCAACCAGTCTTCCCAAACCTGAAAAATAAAACATTATTATTTTAACAAGTGTAATTCACCAGTAACTAAAAACTGTAGTAAAAATTACCGTAGTTTGATTGTAATGTTCCATTGTCAAAACGATCATATTGAGAAGAATGAAGAACATCATTGCCGTTTCAAATTTTGGGCTTTTGACGATTTCGAATATCACTGCCTGTGGTCCCCACTGGAAAAAAATTTAATTTTTTAACCAAGATTAAAAATAAGTGTGATGAAATAAAAAAAATTACACTAGGCTTTTGTAGCGCTTTCACTGGTTTTCTAGACCCGATTTGCTTGAGTGCATTGTAAAACTGTAGCTGCTCAGTTGTCATGAACATTTCCAAACTTCCACCTGCTTTTTTTTTCTGCTCGTTGAAGCAATTAATAAAATTGCCGATAAAGAGTTTCAGAATAAAGAATGATCCGAAGATTACGAAAATCAAAAAGTAAATGAACATCCAAACGTTGGCTTCACGAACTGGCTGTTCCCTTTCCTGTGAAACAAAGAATCAATTCCTAATTGTAGAATTCTAGGAATTAAAATTCCAGGATTATCAAGGATTAATTACCTGTTTAGAATCCACAGCATCAGCTATAATTTGAGTCCACCCTTGGAATGTTGCAACTTGAAACAGGCTAAGATACGCGTAACCGATATGGTCGAAATTCATGCGTGAATTCTCCCAAGTCATGTTCGCCTGATAGCAATCCTCTCTAGTTTGAATCCATCCAAACGCGATTGGTCTGCTGTCATCCCCGAGACACTTGTAGAATTTGCCACTGAATAATTCCACTCCAGCAATTGCAAAGGGTAGCCAGAATATGATGCAAGAAAAAAATATGTTGAAGACGGATGACATTGCTAAAATATTCATACACAAGTGAGCTAAAAATCTAAAATCGTGTGAATTTGTTTACCATTGAAAGCAGAGTCGACAACAACTCGAGGGCCGTGTAACATTAGAAGCAAAGGTCGAAGACCTAGCAGCATCTTTGCAGCAGAGAATATCTGCAATTTAACTACAGTTAGATCTTAAGATTTGAATGTGTAAATAAGTTGAATTAACAAACCTCCGATCCTGAATGTCCAAGGACTAGACCTAGCGTGTTGACATTCGAACTGAGAGTGATGAAAAACTCCAACCAATTCCAATGGTTTGCAAAATATTTGACAATTCCAAAGCCAAGCCACTTGACAATCATTTCCAGTGTGAAACAGAACGTGAAGATGAACTCCATAATGTTAAGAATATATTGAAGATTAGGCTTCGTTGCCAGGTTGCTGTCGGCAAGAGCCTACAATTATTCAACGTTCAAAATTAGAAGCATTTAACGAAATCCATACAGGATTTACGCAATTTCTTCTCAATGACGAGTTAATTACCAGAGCTATCGAAGAGAGCACAGCAAGCAGAACGGTACCGATCTCAAAGTATTTGGTGTCAATTATGCCAAGTATCCTAATCCTGGAATTTCTCCAACGAACAGCAGTGGCTCCACCCAGTTTGAATATTGGGAATACTTGATACCAGATGGGATAGCAACAGTCTTCTGGTACTGAATCTTCCTCTGGAGAAGAATGGTCAACCAGTTCCTCCTTGCATCTCTTATCTTCATCATCCCCTGAAGTTTCATCTGCGCAAGTACTATCGTCATCCCCTTTCAAAGTGGACTCCAGTGGAATCAAAGTCGTCTTAAGATTCTGTTCGTAGTGTTGAGTCCCATCTTTTGCTTTGGATTGTTTATCTTGCCAGTTCTTCATCAATGAGCACGTGAAACCCAACATTTTGTGGATTGAATCTTGAACCCAGCATCCGAATCTCGAAATACGTTCACCTGCTTCACCCAACTGGTATGCTTCGCTGTCTTCAATACCGACTGTCAAGTTGCTATGGTTAAAACTGCTTAGCAGTAATAGCAAGAAAAGATTCAAGACAAGAATGTTTCCCACGATGACAAGCGAAACAAAGAAAGGGATGCAAATCCCACCAGAGACCACAATACAATCCCACATTGGCTCTGCCCAATCCATGCAAAGGACACGGAAAACAACCATGAAGGAGTGCCAAATGTCCACAAAGTTCCATCTTGGGATTTCCTGGTGTTTGAAAAGAGTGTATTTATCTAAAACAAAAAATGGAAACATTAGTGAAAGCTTGAGCTACAATTTATCCCAAAAGTTTACCAATGTAGTCCTTCGAAAACAGATGCAATCCAGTTGCGACAAAAATGAAAATGAGAACGCCAATGGCAAGTGTCAGATTTCCTAATGCCGCAATTGTCAATCTCATTATTTTCAAGATGATGCTCATAATGCCAAAATATTTGGCAATCTTGAACACTCGAATCTATAAAATTATTATTATTTTTCAAATGCCTTAAAACCAAAATTTTAAAGTAAACTTTAGCCTTACGAATCTTAGAAATCGGAGAAGCGAAATTCCAGGAATATTTGCACATTCGAATCCTATTTCCAGCAATGAGATGATGACAACAGCGAAATCATAAATGTTCCATAGGGATTTGAAATACGATCTTGGACCTATTGCTCCCAACTTCAGGACAGCTTCAAGAGTAAAGATGAATACAAACACCTTTCAGAAGATGTCAATTTAAACTAGATAAAGTTAAGTTTTTAAATTCTGAACACAAATGGTTGTACTATACCTTGTTGCCAATATTCAGTGTGTTGTAGAGTCCTGGGTTATATCCAATGCCGTGATAATTCAACATCTGTATAATTAATATCAATTAGAATTCAATGAATTTTCAATCTCACATCGTTACCTTACCAAGAATACAATATTGACTCCAATGACCAGAAACAGGAAGAGGTGAGCAAACGGGTCGAAAATGATCCAACCAAGTATCTTCTGAACAACGTCTGAAACACGGTGGACGAAGCATGATTCAATTCAAAATTATAACTGAAAGGGGAGGGGATAAAACATACTGAGATGTTCATTGGTTCCTTCTGTTGAATTTCTTTTGTCTGAGTTTCCATCAACGACCACGGCATCCTCATTCTTCAAGGTGTCGATGGAAATTGATCGCATTGAATCCAAGTCTCGAGTATCAGCACCACCTAATCCTCCACCACTTTTCCCTGAATGAACCTCTTGTTCATTTGCATTTTGATGTTCTGGCTGAATGCATTCAGTTTGTACAGTTGTTGTTTGTCTTTCTTCTTCTTCAAGCTATAGAATATTTTCATTATTACAAGAGCTAGAAATTGCATAAATTCTCACTTTCACAGCGTCAATTGTTTCAGCCATAGCTAGTTCTTCCATTTCTGCCATTTTCTGAAGTTCGTCGTAAGAAAGAGCAACAATCATGATGGTTAGTTGAACAAAAAAGAAATGTCCCAGAAATATGATTCCAATAAAGAAAAACACTTGCCAAAACCCAGAGGCTATGAGAACCTACAGTAACAGGAAACGGGTATTATTGATTGATTAAAATTCGTGATTATGTTATTATTAAACTCAGTTTCGTACTTGTTGGTACAATTTGTCCCATGTTTTATCCAATGTCATTACGCGGAATACAGAAATCAAAGCAGCTGGGAATGAGTCAAATGAACTGTACCCGTAATCAGGTCCCTGTCCATATCCATACTGGCAGGTGAAGTTAGGCGGGCATCTAAATCACATTGGATAATGACATCCAATTTCAAGCTGAGTTCAAGTTATGATTTCTTACTTGGATGAATATGAGCCACATAAGACGTATTCCTGTACTTCAGTATTCCATAGCCAATGAGAATTGTCTGTGTTGTGAAGATACAACCTTGTTTGAAATTCAGACTGATTCCATGAAGGATCCTTTGGGAAATCCTGAATGCACTTTTGAGTCAAGACACTCATGTTCAAATGCAACCCAAAGAGTGCAAATGCGCAGGCTGCAAATACAGTTGAAAAGAATACGTCTCGGATGTTCTTTACAGATTCCACTACAGCCGCCACGATTGTTTGAAAACCTAAAGTCCAAATAAAAGTCAGCAATGAATGCTAAGCCAATGAAATTACATATGTAATGTTTGCTTACCAGGTACAATGGGTATGAGCTTGAGTATTCGCAACACAAGGATTACTTCCCATCTTCCAAATATCAATGCCACATACCTGTGGAAACAAGTTTACCATTTATTTAATAAAGAAAAATACCAATTTCAAAATTATGCAATTAATCTGAATTCCTTACGCCCAGCAAACGAGGACGAGATCCAGACAGTTGTAAAAGTCTCGAAGATAAGTGAATTCTTCAAAGATGAATCCACGAGCCATGATTTTGACAGAGGCCTCTAGTGTGAAAACGGCAATTAAGACAACCCTATCAAACCAGAACCAGCACAATATGTATTATTCACTAATAGAATAATATTTGCATTTAGAATTGCTCACTCTGCAGACTTCATTACAGGTGAATCTTGGATGGAGATGGAGACACAACTGATTATAATCGTAGCTGCTATCAGGAGTGAGAAAATCCAATGCATAGATAGGACAATGGCCCAACGACGAAGAGGATTGAATGGACTTAGAATCCATAGGGCCTCACTGGCACTGTACCGATGAATATCCTTGTTTCTTCCGATGACAATGAATGTCTGTGTGACACAATTAAGAGAATGAAACCTTAACGGAAGTTTTATTTTAACTTACTTCCTGATCTGCGTAGAACGGATCAATATCTTCTAGCGGTGTGCATGTCAATTCAGATGGAAAAGCGACCCATAGCCGATATGGGAGTGGCAGATTTGCTTCCAAGTTGTAATCTGGCATCGTCGGCTTCTGTTCTTCATCTTCAGCATTCTATAAATCAACAGTGGTACTCTAGATGTGTCATCTGACCTTGGATCTACACCAAGTTCACTTGATAGCACTCCAGTAATGACGATATTTTTGCGCCGAAGCAACCCCTCATACAAGGGACGCCTTTCGGGTAAAGTATCATTTTCTATTTAAAAGAGAATTACTGACTTGATTTGAAACCTACCTGCCTAAAATTAGTGCTACATAACGTAAGTGTGACTCAAACTATTTTCTATTAAAACTTAATAAGACCTAACTTGACCATAGGTCAGACTTTCTCGATGGGGACGAAAAACTTAGACTTTTAAAAAAAAAAACGAAAAACGTAAATTTTTTTTTAAAAGTGGACTTAATTTAGATCGAATGGCGCAAATCTACGGTTATGACAAAAATCTGGAAATGCTTTTGGCTCCGCCCAACCACTTTCGTAAGATCTGATCTCGTCTTGCCCTTGAACAGTTGGAATTTATGGGCTTACCTCCTGTTCTGTGTCTGCATTATCATTCGTCACTTTCTCCAATTCCTTCTTTGATGCTTCTGTCTTTTGTAATTTTATTTGTTCCAGGGATTTCCTGGTGAAGATACGAAAGGGAGAACGAGTCTCCGTTTCACTTGACATGTTGGAAGGTCACCAGTTGCACTGTCTCAATTTAAATTCCATCGCTTGACTACTCTGGAACAAATGAGAACAGAGGAAGAATGACGATTCGTAGTTTTCTCGGGTCTCACTCGTTGTTCCCTTTATCGATTTTCTTCTGTTATGAACCTGGCCACACGCAACTGAATTACAAATTAGTTGCTTTTAGTTCTACAGGAATAAGAGGGTCATGTCATTTCGAGCTCTCCATATAAAGTTAGGATAAAAATTCCATAAAATAGCTTGCATGTCAACAGGCGTAATATAGTCAAATTAGACCAATAAATCCGTCTCAACTAAGCCCGGGTTCTCCCAAAATTAATCTTGTTCTGAACCCCATCCAAAGATGAGAATGCAATGCATAATCCATCCTGACCCGACCACTTGTGGAGTTAATTCACATCCTTCAATTGTGTAGAATTGGATTGTTCTAGAAACTTTGGCTGGGGGTCGACAGTTTAATGTCAGATGCAGTCATTTTGATAGGAGTCTTGTGGTCGGGGTAAGAAAAATGAGTCTACAAGGTTAAGAGAGTTTGACAACGTTTTATTTGTATACAGCTGTAATTTATCCTGGCACAGGCGCACTGCAACGACACGTCGTAGGATTTCCAATGCATGTGATTTCCTGTGTCTCAATAGCACAAGGCTTACAGTCATTTGTCGTTTGACAAGGCTCTCCAATGCCACCCCCAGGGGTAGCTTGACAAGTACAAACACTTGGAGAGCCTTGACAGCTCACTTCTATAAGTGGGTCAGTGCATGGTAAGCATGCGCTCTCGCTTTGGCATTCCCCTCCTTCCGGAATATTTGAACAACTTGGTTCTGCAAACTTGCAGTATATTTCAGTCACTTTCCCAATTGTGTTGTTCCACTTTTTCTGCTTTTCTTCCTCAGCCTTGGCCAGTGTAGAGCTAAAATATTTAATTTTAAAATGAATTTAGATTAAAGTATTTAGTCTTTACATTTGAATCTGTTTCCGAAGAGGCGGGCGTGATAATCGTTTTAAAAATGTTACTCTTGCGCCGTATCTTCTCACAGCTTCAGCATTTAGAATGTGATATGCTGCAAATAAAACAAATTAAAACAATTTCGTTTTCCCTCTGTGTGTGGTACCTGAACCAATGCAGATTTCCAAATTCCCGATGGTCCTTTCTGCATTTTTGCCTGAGATGAGAGTTTTCAGTCGAGTATTGTGATTGGAAGGAGGATTATACCTGGAAAAGGAAAAGTCTACAAACAATGAGGAACTAAACTGTAATATTACCAGTAGTTTTTGATTTGGGTTGTGAATAGCTTCTCCATGGTCTGTTGTAGTATGTGAAAGTGTCGATAGGAGGCGTTGAACTCTCGAAAGCAAATTGCTTGTGTAGCGTCAATAATATTCCAAGCCACTTCCGGGACGTACTGCAGCTGACGTATTTTGTGTTCCATCTTGCTACTGATTGGTTCAATCCTTACAGGGTCGGAACAATCGGTATCCCTTGGTTTACAATATCCAACTGCCTGTTAAAAGTTTGTGATTTATGAGCTTTAGCTTATTAAGTTTAGATTCTGCGCATACCGGTCCAATGTCGTTCCTATGGCACATGAGATTGACTGGCATTCCTGGAAGCTGATTTGTTAGTCTAACTGCGTAATTCTTTCCTTTACAAGCTGTCAGAATATTCTTTGTAGTTTCAAATTCCTCTTCTGTAATTTCCTCTACGTAGTTGAAATGATTCCCTTTGTGGAGGAGTGCGAATAAATCAGACATCCAGTTAACCCAATTCTGAGATATAAAAGTATCGGGGCAAAACGTTGCTGTAATGTTTGTAAGAAGCTGGAAGAGTTCCATGGATTGACGAGGCTCTCCCCAGCTCATGGTTGGCTTCCCTTTGATTTGTGTTAGGATGATGTGATGTTTCAAATTTCGCTCCAAGAATTCATTGTCCCAAACAATGGCACGAACTGAAGCAGGACAATTTGGCCAAAGTGGAGATTTCACACGACCATTCCTGACAGCAGCTGCATTGCATTCGTCTACAAATTGGAGTTTATGTTATGGATTATTGTAGCAAAACTAATAAGAGACAAACTAATGTCCTTACCATCTCTTGGTAAAAGTGGTCGAATACAAGGTTCGTGTTTCATTACTTTGAAATCATCTCCCTCATTCCGACAGTCTTTGGTCCCACGAAGTACAAACTTGACACTGTCCCCTTGCCAGATTTCAGGATTAAGTTTTTTCGTTACTTTACACGCTTGCGTGCCTCCGAGCGCATCGGTTGTTGGCTCGACGCAAATGACAAAAGAGCGACCCTTGTCCGTGACACCGAAAAGTGCTTGTCCGTTAATTATATAAAAAGATTTGCCATTAAAAGTGATTGCAGGACCTCGGTCGTCTCCCAATGTCGAAAGACTCAGTTTTCCCGGTGTCGTTTCCATGACTACGTGGGTCTTGTCCCAGTCTGGTTCCCCTATAAACTGAATCGAGTGGATGAAGTTCCCTCCACTTGCAGGAGACATGCAAACATCCTTTGCAAAGCCATCAAAAACTTCACAATTGTCCAAGTAGGCACGGTATCTGCAACTCAGTTGAATTGTTTTAAGGAATCGGTTATTCAGAAATACAAGACTGGTCTTACATGCCTCGGAGGCAAATGCAATTAGGTCTGCTGTGACTGTTGAACGTAATTCCATTAGGACAGGCTTGTTTCGTTGCTTGGAAATAATTTTTCCCTTCTTCACAGAAATCAATCCCAGCCTCGTTGATAGAGTCAATCTGCTCAGTGGAACTTTCATGTGCAAAAATCAAGAAAATGACAATTTGGCAGGTGAAAAGCGGAGCCATTTTGATTTTTTGAGATGAAGATAAAATAAGTTACTACTGAGCTACACGATACGGAGCTTTACTTTCTTTAAATGAAGTGGAGCAATATTGTTTATATTGGGACATTCACTTCCTCGTTTCTAAAAAAAAAGGTTAATAAAACTGCATACGCACACGATTAAAAATTCTTCCTGGCTTTTCTTTATGCTTAGACAATAAATAAGGCCAACGGCCCTACTAAGAAAGTTTAATTACCATCTATTTTTTTTATTCCTGTTTCAATTACAGGAAATTTCAAAGTGTTCATTGTTCAAAATCGAGAGGTTCGTTACATTTGTGATAAGATCACGGCATCCTAGGGATCTATAAGTTTATTTAGAATTTTAATTTTTTCTAATACTTATCTCTGGTCAACTATTTGTGATCGATGCCACACCTGTTCTAATGAAACCTTCCAAGGGAAACTCCCAACTTTAAACATGAATTATTCCACCTATAATCATTTTTTACATAGTGATTTAGATCATTTAATTTCTGGAAATGAATGAACGAAAACTCCTAAAGGACAAAGTTGGAAATAGCCAATTCATTTGCACGCGCGTACTTCAAACCAACTGTACAATTAGTATGTGAAACCCCTATAAAGTAGTCAACCCTCCATAATGATTATGTTGAAATCTATAATCCAAATTTTGCTTACGAATGAAATGGCTTTATATATTTAAATCAAACTAACCTAGAAGTGGGTTTAGATTCAAAATGTCTTTTGAACGTCTATCTCTGTTTTGTTTCCTTTGGCTACTGCCTTCATCTTTTGCCTTCATTTTTAAAGATTTTGGTGATTCCATGCTGGCTTTCGTTTTTAAAGAAATTGTACATGGAAGAGATGCTCATCCGCTCCAACGAAGCGTCAAGTTCTGTAGTCGTGATTCACTGGTTTGCACCCGTCATGAACATCAACGTAACTTCACTCATTGGCTCCACACACCGTCGCCGCTTCGTTCTTTACTTGTACCAAACGGATTTTGAAACCAATCGCAACGCTACAGTCCAACTGAAATCATTTTACGGACAAATCAGAAAAGGCAATAAGCTTCATTTGCATTTCTGGGTTACAGCTGCGCATAAGGGGATGGAGTTGGAAAGATACAGTCTTCAAGAATACAATTGTTCGTGCGTTGATCAATTATTCGGAAACTTGTTCAGACTTATCGTACCACTAAATAATTCTCAGCCTACCGCCTTGCTGACGTATTCAATACCATCTTGTAAATTCATACAAACACCCGTAAACAGTCGAATTCTTCAACATGGCAGCAAGACTGTAGTCGAAAAAGATTTGCGACTAAGCTGGACTCAGACTAACAAGGATTTCCAAGGGAAGCTTCTAATCTTTAACACAAAAGCTTCCAGGAACATATGTGAGAAAATTCGAACAATTCGTTTCTACGTCTGCGCTCACTGGAAATTCATGGCACTTCAAGATTTACTGGATCAATTCAACATGACCCAAACGTCCCTTTATGGACGACGGGCTCAAATTGCGTTGACGAAAGACCAAAAATCTGTTGGTAGCGTCATTGTTGTCACCACTCCTGTATCGCTGTACAGTACAACTAACATTTCGGACCGGAATAAGGATCAAGGTGTCCTAGCTGCATTTGGGGAACATACTCTAGCATACCTCTACTGTGAGAGAAAAGGAGTACGGAACTGGCAAGAGGCATTTAACGTACTTGCATTACTTGAACCATTCGACGCCATAACATGGACAGTCACATCCGCAATAGCACTCTTCGTCGCTTTCACTGCATACAAGAATGGGAGTCGGAAGGCTATTTTCGATAGTTTTGCTCAAGTGTTGCGGCAGTCTGTCACGAAATACACAGCTATACTTTGCATATGGGCTTTGGGAAGTACAATCATCAGGTAATTACAAATATCCTCCTCTGATATTCGATCATCTAATATTGATTTTTTTCATTCAGCACGAGTTACGAGTGTTTCATAACCAGTAGGACTGTGGCGCCACTAGGAGAAAACATACTAGAGAATCTGGAGGCACTGATTCAACTGAAACGCAAATTATTCCTAATGGATCCAAGCAGCAAAGGAGCAAATAATTACGGAGGCGTTACCTTTAACAGTGTATTAATGGGTGCAGTCAAGTCATTAATTGGAGACAATTATCCAGCAGGTTTTTTGAATTCAAGCACTCTACCTCTAGTAATTTCAACCATTCCAGATCAACTGGTAACTCAAAGTCTTAGAAACAGTAGTCTACTATTGAGCGTATACCTGATAACCAGGATTAAGAAATCACGAAATATGCTGGCTTACATTAGACAGGAAAACCCAACCCTTACTTGCCATGCGACGAAACAAGGCTCGAAAACTAAAAATGCAATTTACTACCAGAGTTACGTAAACTATGGAGCTATCAGGTTTGATCTTCGATTAAATGCATTTATGGAAGCTGGATTTCACATATTTCAAAGTCGAGCTATTTTAAATAAGGATGATGAGCAGTTTATGTGGAACGTACCGCAGAACCAGAGTGATCATAGAGCAGGATATGATAGTAACGCAAATGTAAAAGCAGTTACCATGGATACAAAAATACTGATACCTTTTGTGCTTTTAGTTGGTTCGCTGCTATTTGTTTGCGTGCCTTTGTTCCTAGTTGAAGTCTTTGTCACCGGTATCACACATAGTGTGAAGCCAGCATCCACTGTTCTATTGATTAAGTCAGCTAATTAGTAATATAAGCTAGTATACGGATAATAAGCCAAATAAAAAGTTATTGTTGTGTGAACATCCAACCATGGCATCATTGGCTAGTTGACATTAGAGGTTAGCAGGGCCAGGGCTGCCCTGTTCTGTTGCTATCCTTATCATTAATTTTTTTTTCGAAAAAGTGTCTTGCTGTACCTTTTTTTGTTAAAAAGTCTGTGGATATACTGCTCAAAATTAATTTTTTCAAATAAAATCTTTAGATCTTTAATCTTTAGTTTAGAATTTACACTCTTTTATAGTAATTCCTGGTGCATGTGACTTGAATGGATGATTATTTCTGCGACAATTGAAATTGAAATTTGGACAATTTCCTTTTAAAGGGCGCTTTATAGTACAGGCGGTCTTTTTTTTTCAAAACAACAGGGCATGTCCAGGGCTTTAGTGTTGACCATAAGGGCCAGGGAGAGCTTTTATTTTAGCCGGCCTTATTTGCCTCTAGTTGCCGATTCGTCATTATACTTTTTTTCCCTTCCGATAATCGTTTTGTCGTCAACATCGAATTTTAAAAAAACTTGAAAGCTGAAAAGACAGGGCCTTATTTTACTTTTAAAATGAGCAGTGTTATATGCAAAGTGGCTCTATAATTTGGAAAGGAAAATCCCCAGCATGAGAAACTGATCTAGGTAAAGATTACAGGTACGAACACGAACTTTAAAACATGCCACAATTTTCATTCAAAATAAAGCCAGGTCGGGCACCTCTCCACGTGGCAGCATGAGTACAAAAGTAGCGAAAGTAATCCTACTCCAAGTACAAATGTTCAGATTAGAATACATTGTATAAATCTCACAATGACAATGTCTTTCGACAGAAATTGTATGTCCGCTCGAATAGCACATTAGAGCGACACTCTAATCACAACCAATGTACATTTCTTTACCCGCGTACTCTGCTAGTATTCAAATAGATGTTTGCATCGTATAGAACAGCATTTAATCGGAATTTCTCAACGCATGTTTGAAACCCATAGGATATATGTAGACAGGCAAAAATAAATAAATTATCCCTCCGGGAATTCACCATAAAAGCTGCATGGGTAGTTTACTAGGCATAATTTGTGTTAAAAATGGTCCAAAATCCCCTATAGTTATTTATTAGTATTAAATGACTTTCTTTTAAGCTGTGCTGCGCGTATACAATACGGAGGTATAAAATTGGTTCCACGTCTCTCATATTTTAGGGTGACAGACGCCTTTCAATCAAGGAAATCATTGCTGCAAGTGGCATACGAATTTGTATAACAGATATAAATTGGCGACTGACATACGACATGCGGCAAAGCATAAACTAGCTTCCGCCTTAAATTAACCCTATTATTATCAATGTACCTACTCATTAGGCTCTCCTGTAATTTATACTTTCATGTATACTTATCCACAAGAAATTTTTTAAAAAAACATAACTACCATTGGCAGTATCCCTAGACACAAATTCCAAACCTCAAAGCATTTCCACGAAATGGCTAGCATGCTGGTTGGACGATTATTTCTTGTCTTTACATTTCTGCTATTGCCCGTATCTTCTGATTTTATTTTCAAAGGATTTATCGAATCATCTCTGGTTTTCACTTTTGGTGATGATGCTTCTGCGAGTGCTTCCTACATGGAAGGATTGATAATTGACTCTAATCATGCATTAATTTCAGTAGTTGTGATACATTTGTTTTCACCAAGGGCGAATATCAATCCGACTTCACTTATTGGTTCCACCTACCGACGCAGATTCGTTGTGTACTTGTACCAAGCAGACTATGAAACCAACGGCAAAGCCACGTTCAACATGAAATCATTTTACGAGTTAATTCGAAAAGGCAATAAGTTGAACATACACTTCTGGGTCTCAGCAACGAAAACAGCCTCAGATACGGTTACTTACAGTATTCCAGACTGCAAATGCTCCTGCACCAGCGAATTATTTGGAATCTTATTCCAACTCCTTGTACCAGTTACCAGTTTTAAGTCTGCAACTTTGCTGACGTATTCAATACCACTTTGCAAGTTTGTGAAGACACCCGTAGACAGCCCGATTCTTGAAGATGGCAGAATTACTGTAGCCGAGAAAGATTTGCGACTAAGATGGACTCAAACCAACCAGGATTTCCAAGGAAAGTTTCTCATCCTTAATACAAAAGCATTCGCGAAAATCTGTGAAAAAAATGGAGCGATTCGCTTCCACATATGTACGCACTGGAAGTTTTTGGCATTTCAAGATCTACTGGAACATTTTAACATGACCCAGATGTCTTTATATGAACCTCACGCTCAAACTCTATTGCAATCAGCTCATGAATCTATTGGTAGCATTACAGTTATCACCAACCCCTTTGCTCTTTTCACTATGACTGACGTTTCGGACATAAATAAGGACCAAGGTATTCTAGCAACTGGTGAGGAAGATATCTACGCATACATTTACTGCGAAAAGATGGGAATGAGAAACTGGCAAGAGGCATTTAACATACTTGCATTACTTGAACCATTCGACCTGCCAACGTGGCTAGTAACAGCAGCTGTAGCGTTTTTCGTTGCTCTATCTGCATACAAGAAGGGAAGTATAAGAAACCTGTTTTCGATAGCTTTTCCCTACTCATGCGGCAATGTGTGTCAAAATACACCGCTATACTTTGCATATGGGCTTTGGGAAGTACAATAATAAGGTAGAACAACATTACTTTATTTTATGCGTAATTTTAATTATTCTTTTGTTTAGCACAAGCTACGAGTGCTTTATTACCAGCAGAACTGTGGCACCACTGCAAGATACAATATTGGAAAACCTACTAGCATTGGTAAATTTGAAAAGGAAATTACTCCTGTCAGATCCAACGGTCAACGAAGCTCAAGATTTTGGTGACGCTTCATTCCTCAGTATAGTAATGGACGTAGCAAGGTCAATAATTGGCGAGGGTTTACCCACTAATGCTTTGAACTCAAGTACAATTCCTAAATTAGTTTCTTTGATTCCGGATCAACTGGGGGAACAAGCTTTTCGAAATGGGAGCGTTATGCTGGATGTATACGTAGCTACAGAACAGAAGGACTCCCAGCGTATGTTGGCATACATGAGACGATCAAACCCTACGCTCAAGTGTCATATGACGCGACAGGGTTCCCAAGTTCCAAATACCTTTTACTACCAAAGTTTTCAGAACTACGGCTCCATTAGATTCGATCTTCGATTGAAGGCATTTATGGAAGCCGGTTTTCTTATATTTCAGAGCCGTTCAATTTTCAATAACCAGGATGAGCAATTTATGTGGAAAGTACCGGATAATCAGAAATCCCTTAAAGAAGGATACGATGGCAAAAAAGTGTCACTGCCTTGACAATAGACACAAAAATATTACTGCCTTTTATACTATTAATTGGCTCTTCTCTATTTATTTGCGTCCCGTGGTTCTTAGTCGAAGTCTTTACCGCGTCTACTGTTAAATTTTTAAAATCCGTTTAAAACCAATGTTTCTGATAGAAAATTGTAGATTAAACAATAAGATGCTGAAGGGCATCCGTACGAAAAGAGAAACAAATGTTAAAACATTAAAATATCTAGGACTATTCTATTATTGAATTCCTTTGGGAGCATCGTGCAAGCTTAAGTAACCATCCCTCAAGGTTTAGAACTTCCAAGGTTTTATAAAAATCGTAATAGATTAGTCCATCAGCCAAAAAATCAGGATATTACATGTTTTAAATGCTTCGAGTGAATGGACATAATAGTTTTAATTTCTATATAAATTAGTACGCAGAATTATAACTTTCCAGGATGATTAAAATTCCTCATTTCGAACTCGGATTATAAATATTCAATCCTACTACCAAGCTGTATAAAGCCATATCATGCTTGGTAATAATTTCGGCTGTTTATGTTTAAAATATTCCATGGCTATGAGCTAAAAGAAAAAACTGCCACCTCGGAAAACGAAGTGATTTACCATCGGATCTGAGGGGTTCCCCTTGGCAAGTGGCTCACTTACAATATATTTACGAATATATGAAGTATTTGTCGAGCAATTTCCGACTATTGTCTACTAGATCTGACTCCAACTGCTAAAAAATTAGACTTGTAAACTGAAACATTTCAATAAATGTTAACCTAATAATCTAAACCCTATCACCATGGAATCGTTCACTCGGTTGACACGTGCCGAATCGCCATTACATACGCTTCCTTAGTTTTCACTGAACCTTTGGTTATCGAAAAATTTTCAAAAGACAAGGCCTGTAATTACTGTGTAATGGGAAGAGCCACACGCAGGCAAAGTGGCACTGTAATTTGGGAAGAAATAATTAATATAATCAACTGATCTAAAATATGATTACAACGAACACGAACTTTTACACACGTCCCAATTTCGTCCATTCAAAATAAGACAACTCCGGTACATCTCCACGTGGCAGCATGAGTTCAAAGAGTAGCGAAAGTAACCCTGTCCCTAATTACAAATGTGCGGATCAGAATCCATTTTGAAAGTTTGCAAATACGACAATGACACTGTAATCACAACGAATGTACATTTCTATATGTACGTAGAAGATCACACAATCTCAATACCTGAAAACCATAGAAGATGGGTATATGTACAGGCAAAAATAAACAATAAAGTGTCTTTTTCCGAATAAAAATTACCATACATTCTTCATGGGTAGATTTTACTAGATAGATTTTGTGTTAATAATTACTACAAATTCAAACCACACTTATTACTTTTTATCTGTCTTTCGTTGTTCCTTTAATAATACTCCTATGATAGAAATTATACTAATACTGTACGCACGCAATATTTAGGTATAAAATAAGTTCCACATCGCTCATATCCTACACGAGGAGATGTGGCCATCACTGGTTGTAATCTTTGTCCAATACATTGTGATACGCGCCACAGCGACCTTGTCATTTCGAACTTGTCATACCCTCATTGCCGACGGCAGAAAGGCCCGTGACCCTTTGGAGTTGACGCCGATTTTAAAGAAAGAATGGAACGACATGGCTACCGTCCGAGTGCAGCTGCACGCAGACCACGTATTGCATCTTTTACGACATCGTTGGTTTGAACGCAAGGAAACTTGCCAAGTGATCTACATTTTCAACGCACACGAGCATGAATACTGTTCATCTCAGCTTAGGTTCGAATGGCTCCTAACGTGTCACATTGCTGATCCGAATCCAAGAAGTATTTGCTATGCAAGATATACCTACTTTATTTGGGTCAGTGAGCCAACCGCTGCAAGAAAGTTTCCATCCTTCCCGGATTCCGAATTCTGTCATGACGCACCTGGTGAAATACGATTTCACGCAAATTTCCACTTGATGCCCATCTATGAGCTGATTTTATTCAATTCCACAATCCAAGTAAGCACAAAGCTTAAGCGCCCGTGCTATGCCACTACGGTTCGCACCACATTCAATGAAAACGTGCGACTGACGGCATTTGGCTCTAACGTAAGTCCACCACGAGCGCTTTTGGACGAGCTACTTCGGGAGCTGCTACTCAGCGCATGTCCTATCAGGTGGAGCTTGATGAATGAAATGTCTGGAGCTTCATCAGGGACTTTGTTCAGCGGTGGAGCTACCAGGGATTCTTGGGATAGATACCCTTCAGACAAGGGATACACAGCTGTTATGTCCATGGCGCTCCAAGCACTGGATCCGAATTTGAACCGGAAATGGAAGAATTATTCCCAAGCTGTTCAAATTAAGCAAATGCAGTGGGAGGTCATTGTTCAGACAGACATGTTTCCCAAACTAGAGTGGACACCATTTCCTAGTTACACCT
Source organism: Pseudachorutes palmiensis (assembly GCA_009869845.1). Taxonomy (NCBI): domain Eukaryota; kingdom Metazoa; phylum Arthropoda; class Collembola; order Poduromorpha; family Neanuridae; genus Pseudachorutes; species Pseudachorutes palmiensis. The sequence continues at coordinate 41,608 of VNWY01000207.1, read as the reverse complement.
TCGTGAATAGGTACGGTTACATCTTGAGTCGTAAGAAAATTAGTTTCAATTTCATAACTTGTTCCGGATCCACCGAGTACTTGTCTTTAATTGCATTTGTTTCACCGTTTGGCTTTGCCTTCTGGATGGCCGCTCTACCTTTCTTTTTTATTATTTCCATTCTACTCGCCATTCTGTTTAAAGTAACTCGTGTCCGCGACCGTTCAGAGTTATTTGTGATAAAAGTCTTGCTGGAACAGGACTTGACGCTTAGCACGAAATTGAAAAAAGTGGCAGGATTCAAATTGTTCATATCCGTATTCTTACTTACATGTGGCATGCTATCAAACTTGTACCGGGGTGAAATAACGTCTAACATGATGTCGCCGTTGCCAAGCACGCGCCTGACAAAATTTCGAGAAGCGATTGACCAAGGTTTTAAAATTTTGATTCCCATGTACAGCCATCGTGATCCAAGCGGCTACTCAAACAGAGTCGATAAATTCCGAAATCTTTTGAATCCTTTACAACACGTAACTCCTATTCCCTTTATAAAAGCTTTAATGATGCACCTTGGGGATATGGTAAATAGTCATCTGACATTTTTCGAAATGATAGACTTCGTCGAAGCAAAACATCCAAAACTGCTAGACAGTATGACCTTATTTAATGTTTACGGTCATACGGTAGAGGAGAAACTTCTTCGCTGTGATAAGACTTTGCATGCTGTTGAAAAGAGTGACATGAACATAGCAATTGCAAAAGCGGTTGAATTCGAGCCAGAGTCTTCTGAAGATTTGTACCAAGGAGATGATGATTATATGTCATACGGCAGTTACTGGATGATGGGTCCAATGGTGTTTGATCGTATAAATATTGTGTACATAGGGCTTCAGTCGGTAATCCACTCTGGCATGTTTGATCACTTGCACAACGGAGTTGGCACTGAAACACACAAGAAGAACACCCATGTTCTCAAATTTCAGTATGCCCAAGCCGAAGCAAAAAAGAAACCCAAGGCGTTAAGAATGAAGAGTGGACTTTTACTAGGTTCGTTTATAATTCTCTCTGGGTTCGTCCTTCTGTCCATACTAGTCTTACTAGCGGAGTTCATTAGGAGCCAAATAAGTCCTATTGCTGCGTCTAGGGCGAAGACTGTAGTTGTGAGAATATAGTTAGGAGTATTGTAGTCCGGCCTTTGCAAATGTATCAAGGAACCATAAGACCAAAAATGTCACTTGTAAAAATGTGTGGAGAACATACTGACTTGAATTTGTTTGTGGAATATTCCATTTCGATAGTTCAAATGAAATATATTTCAAGTCATATTAGTACAGTAAAGCACAGTATATAACGCTGTATTTAGTCTGTAGTAGTTATTAGCAATACTGTTACGCGTCTGTAGAGTGAATGTACAGCTAGGTGAATACGCCTGTTCGTCATATGCAGTCCTTTTATTTTAATAACTAAATGACAAGTATGTAATTCGGCAAACGACAAACTCAAATGTACAAATTGATTAGTTTGAAAGTATAAACTAGATTGGTCGTTATCAATATGACAACAGACAGCAACGCGTGGAATATTTTATTTCTTAAAATACTAGACATCTTTTATTAAAAATGTTAAGCTCACTTTGGTATATGGTATTCCGTTGGTGTAAGTTTCACAAGCTGTGCACTAGCTTCCCAAAGGTTTTTGCAAAGGTCCACATCTTCAGCAATTCTGTTCATCAATACATTCTAAAAAGTAAACAAATATTATTATATGTATTTTTCCCATCCTGTTTTCTAACTATTACATAATAAACGTACCTTGCAGTTTGACCAATAGAGACCACTGATACCATCAAGCTGCTCCGAAACTGCAAGTTCAATTGATGTCTGAGCCCCTTCCCATGCCGTCTGTGACAATTCAAAACATGAAAACATGAAGCCTATAAGCAATTATTTATTTACCATAAAGAAAGTTTCGGTCAACTGGATAAGATATCTGTAGACCCTTAGTTTCTTGACATGCCGAAATAGCTCAGTCTTTACCACCCCTGGATGCAACGCATTCACCGTAACTTTACCAACTAGTCCTGCATTTTCCAGCCTTCTGTGTAACTCCGTTGTGAACATTACATTGTACAATTTGGTTTTTGGATATATTGTACGTGGCTCCCAAAGCTTCTCGGAATTCAAATTCTCCAAGTCGAATTTAGCATATTTATGCGCAGTCGACGAAACATTGACAATTCTACTTTGTCCAGTTTTTAGCATCAGCCCTGCAACAATGTGAAAATTAAAATAGAGTTATTAGAGACCCACAAATGGAGTTGTTCAGTTCACCTACCAAAGAGAAGATTTGTGAGTAAAAATGGGCCAAGGTGATTTGTCACTAGATGGCTCTCAAGTCCATCTTCGTTCAAGACTTTTTCAGTATAAGCAACCGCTGCATTGTTTACCTGGAAAATTTTAATGAAATCATAATTCTGTTGGGATAGTAATAATGTTAATAGCTCACCAGGATATCGAGCCTGGACTCATCTTTCAATATTTGTGCGCAGAAGCTACGAATTTGAGTAAATGAGTTGAGATCCAATTTCCTAATTGTGACATTCCGATTTCTCGCTTCCCTCCTGATTCTATCTAATTGAATTCAATCATTGAATTGAATTAGAATGAATTAGACAAATGAATTAGACAAAGAATGAATAATCTCAATATTACCAGCCGCTTTCTCAGCCTTTTGGATGTCCCTACATGCAAGTATTACTTTAGCACCCCGACGAGCCAAATCTTTAGCTGTCTCCAGTCCAATTCCTGTTCCAAAATGAGATACACTTTGACAGATGAAAAGCAATTTGTGACTTTCATACCTGTGTTGGCACCAGTGACAATTGCCACTTTACCATCCAATCGCCGTGTACTTTGACAAAATTTTCTAGTAAATTTCAAGTACAGTTTAATTGCAACAAACCCAAGGAGGATTGAAGTAACCAGAGTGGAAGACAGCTGGAAGATATTCATCTTGTACTAAGAATAAAAATCTCCCTTTCACACTTGCACTTGTGGCTTCTAATAATGGTCCAAGGACAAATGGAATTGTGTGAATTACTTTTGCACACTTTCTATAAAATTTTATGAATTCCGATGACAATGGGTCACGAATCCTTGTCAGCTCTCTAAATTGGACTATTGTCCTCTCCAAAGATAACAAAAGTCAACAATTTGCCATCCAGTTACATTTCTGTGTAGAGAATAAGCATGTAGGTGCGAGTTCCCTTTGATATCAACAAGGTCAACTTGTACCTATAATCGATACACTGGTTTTATCCAAATGCATTATTTTCTTCCATCTCTATAGATATCTTGATCCGGGATGAACATGATAGATGACGAGAAAAAATTAATTGAGCCGTCATGATCAGGAATTAAAGTCGTTGATTCTAATCAACAAGCCAAATAGGTTAGAATTAAATTAGAACCATACGTAAGGAAGTATTAATCAACCATTAAATCCCGTTGAGTTTGAGACATTACAGATGCATGAGAAATAATCAAATCATGACAGATATAATCAATCTTTAGTGTTTAGGCAAGAGATCAGGAACACGTTTCTAGGCAAGGCTAGGCAACACGGGTAAACTTTTTGAGAACAAATTCAGAGAAAAGCGATTTCCTACCGGAAACATGTCACTTCCGGTCAATATTAATATGGCGTATTTGGATAAATTGAAGAACTCAGAATCTAAAATAATTGAAATCGGACCAGTTATTCCCATAAAGGCAAAACCATAAAGTAGCTTCGGTTAGTTCGGTAGTTCCTAATTATCTTCACTTTGCAGCCAATGTTGCTGTCCACTGTGAGACATTTGTTTCTTGGCGGGAAAGATTTCTACTTGAATTCTCACTTTATTAAATTAAAAAAATTAAAAGTTGTAACCCCAGTGCTCCTGTAGGATCTTAGGTGGGCAGCAGAAAAATGAAATTTGTTAATTTGCAGCCAATGTTGCTGTCCACTGTGAGACATTTGTTTCTTGGCGGGAATGATTTCTACTTGAATTCTCACTTTATTAAATTAAAAAAATTAAAAGTTGTAACCCCAGTGCTCCTGTAGGATCTTAGGTGGGCAGCAGAAAAATGAAATTGGTTAATTAAGATTTGACGGTACATGCACGAATTAACTTTTTATTATAAAGCATTTTCCATTTAATTTTGAGTCTATGCTGATAATTAAATGTTCAATTTAATTTAATTTTAAATGAAATTTAATATTTACTGCCCACATCGGTGTGGCCATGAGTCCAGTGTGGAAAAGGTCGCCTTGGAGTTTCAAAATTAATTTCATCATCCACTCAATCTGAACCATAAACTCACATCAATCATGCATCGGTATTCAATTAACTTAAATCGGTAAGTTAAAGTTTAATTAATGAATTACTGAGAAATTAATGCCATGTTTCAAATGTCCAATAATATAATTGTTCCTTTGTAATTTAACTTTTTTGTTTTTTGAAACTGTTTTCAGATAAACGTCAGTTGTGGCGTAGAATGCTGAAAGGCCTTGGACTCCATCACTGGCGAATAGTTTTTAGGAGATTCCTACACTCTGCTTATCCAGATTCATCTGTGCGAATCCAGCATGGGCTAAAGTTGCATTTAAGACAGCTCCATGGATTGTATCGTCTCCAGTCACCTAGTCATCACTGTAGTGGAAAGAAGAAGCATTCAATTTCTGTCTACAAATCATGAACCTTCCAACTCTCTCCAGATGTCAAGCAAGACCGAAGGCAGCGCTGCAGAGGGTGGTAGAACCACTCAGTGAACTGGACTTTGAGATAGACCGTGAACTAGACCCAGAGGATGAACCTGTTCAAAGCTTCCTTACAATCCTGTACCCTGGCAATCCCAATCCGGCCTTGTCAGAGATTATCAACGCCACCACCATCGATCAGATTTTGACTGCTTTTGAATCAGGCTTTGATGGGCTGAATTCCTCCAAGGACAAACTACTTACTCTGAGTCAAGTGGCAAGTCAAACCCTGGCTTCTCTTTGGGATCTCCAGAAATTCGTATTTGAAACCAGTACTTTATTTGATCCTGAAAAGGAAACGGCTCATCGACGAGACTACGCTGAGAGGCTCTTGGGGCATCCAACATTCCAGAGAATCTTATCCCATGTGGTTGAGAATGTGGATATTCTCGAAGATCAAGCTCTCGCTGTTTCTCTATTTTGTCTCAAGAAACTCAACGTTAGCATTCGATCTCCAGAGGCTCAGAGAATCATAGGAGAACTTGAACGGCGAAAAGCAACACTGGACTTGGCCTCGATATCACGTCTATGCATACTGTTACGAAACGAAGGGATTTACGGGATTACGGTGCTGACTGAATTATTCCCTCGACTTGCAGAATTGATTCGAACGATGGACAACTCCCAGGAACTCCGTTTAATTTCAATAGCACTTCGTTCAATGAATCGCTGTGCCCCTCCGTCGCTGATTCGGCTGTTCCGTCGACGTATGTCGGACCTCCTCAAAAGCCAAGTGCTCAACGAGATTGACCCTTCAATTTACTGCAAAATCCTTCTCTGTCTCACCGACACCAAATTTATTGACCCGGATTCAGTCGAAGGCGGTGCCAGTTCGCAAGAAATCATTCGTCAAATCGGTCACTTACTCGCTCCCAAATTAGACGAATTGTCCCTTATCGATATTCTTTCGATGCAAAGGCTCCTGGAATATGGCTCCTTAGAACCACCAAGTTTCAATGAAGGTCTGACAAAGAAAATCTGCAGATTGATTGAGGAGCAAGACGAGACACCGCGCCTCGATCTAATTTCCTGTTTATGTGTCACATCGAGACAGACACGAACGGTTGAGCAGAGGAGAAAACTCGCTGGTTTTGTGGACACTTACCTCGACTCTTATTCAGATTTCGATTCAGTACAGCAAATCCTTCTGAAGATTCTCAAAGTGGTGAAACTCAATGACCGGAAGTTGTATGACAAGTATTGGGACAAAGTGAGGCAGCTTGTGGCCTTAGAGTCCGGAGATCCAAAAAGAGTCATTAGGGTGGCCTACGACTATTTGAATTTAAACGGACTTCAGTATTCATTTCGTCATTTGCAACTGGAAGCAAAGCTGAAGCACCTCCTTTATTTTTATATTTACAATGCAATGACTTGTCGACAACCAACGCTGGTCTCTCCCAGTGACTTTTCTAGAGCGTTTGCGTTCCTCATTGCATTCAGTTGGTATGGCGAACCCATTTTCCAGGAGAGGAGTCACGGGCTAATGGCGACTTACAAGGAACGATTTGCAAATGCCACCAGACCTTTGGAACTACTCACAATGGCCAGGGGAATTGCAACAAGTCTCAACTCACAAAGTAGAAATCCACGGTGTTCATCCAGGTAAAAGTTGTGAAAAGTTCTGATATTTATCTGACACACTGAGACTGAAATATCTGAAACTTTTTCGTTGTTTTTCTAGATACTATGATCAGATTATGGATTTTTCATCATGCGTGGAGGATTGTGTAGCGAATTTACTTCAAACTAACCTTGACCTCAGTGAACTGATCAGTCTCATGAAGGCACAAATGAGCTTGAAGAAGGCATCGGAACAATCAGACTCTTTCACACGGACAATCAACAGAATTGCTGAGATAACAAACGTCAGGATTCTGGACTCAAGAAATGGCCATGACATTGCCATTGCACTCTTGTCTTTAGGCTACAACGAGCCTAGAATTAGTCGCGTCTTTCTGGACTTTATTCACACAAATCCAGACAGTGTGAGTTTGGATTTTGTACAGAAGTTTCTGATGTACGCTTACAGCCTTGGACTCGAGCCACACTCTCCAGAAGAAATCTCCATTTTCAAAACAGCTTATGATGTCATACACAAGTGAGGATTTCACAAAACATTCACTAATTTGAATCAAAACTTAAAACTGACAGTACTGAAACTGGACTGAATTTTGAACTATTTTTCAGGCATTGGGACACAATTGGTTCTGTGACTTTGGTACAATCTTGCCTTGCCCTGACTTTTGCACAAGCCCTTGAAGCTCCAGTCGTTCACAATATTTTCTCAGTTGATTTCCTCAGCAAGCTGGACGAGGAGATCAAGTTCACACCTGCAAATGCAAGTGACTTAATTGCTACACAGCGATGCATTCTGGAATTAGAATCCATGTGTAATTTGGTTGCGTGCGTCTTTTAGATTCATTTTGGCCAACGAATTCGTAATTCCTTCATGGAGCTGAACAGAGCAGTGTGTCTTGAAGTGCCAAGTGCCAACGTCCCTTGGTTTCATCAAAAGTACTGCGAAACCATCTATGTAAACCGTAAGTTGTATAAATTAAAGTTAGGTTGAAATACGTTTACTAAAATGCATTTGTTACTTTTATTGTGTAGAGCCGAAGACAGAAACTGCCGTTGAGTCGGAGGTAGCGAATGCCTTGGGTCAAATCCTGGTTGACCCCAATGTCATCCAAAGGGATGTCTACACTCCTTATTTTCATTTTATCAGTAAGTTCCTCAACCTAAAATGTGCTGTGGTCAAACTCAAATATTATTTCCTGTTTATAGATTTCTTACTCGAGTTTGACAAGAATGGGAAGCCAATTAGAAAAGCAAAGGCCCGTAGTCTATTGTCCCTTCATAACTTACGGACATCGAGGGAAGATGTTCGACAAGTAGGGGAAAGTGTTGCAATTCTCGTACTTCCTCCTCATGCGTTTACACGGAACTACCGAGCCCTGAAAGGACAAGAATTGCTAAAGAAGAGACATCTGGAAATGCTTGGGTACAAAGTAGTCCACATTGACCCACACGTCTGGAACTCCATGCAGATGACAGAGCTGAGCAGAGCAGAGTACCTGGAAGGGGCTATCTTTGACAGAGTTCAGTCAACAGTTCACCAGCACTCACTTCCGGTGAACATCCTTTAAACTCAAGTGACAACAAAGTCCATATCCCTAGTCGACGCTGGCAGTTTTATACTGTAATTTTATTTAATAGAATAAATTACATGAATCCCACGTTTGTTGAAATCATTAAACTCAGGATTGGTAAAGTTGAGTTATTTCCTGGACGTGACGAAATCCTGAATCGCTGAATTGCTAATGTAATGACGTTCTTAGTTTAAGTTGGTCCTAATCCATTAGAAAAGATTGTCCGAACCTTTACTAATTGGGCATGGATTTTTGCTCATTTGAATGGCAAATTCGATTAACCGATCCCATGCTTGGACGCTTCTTCGCATCCAAATATTCCATTACGCGTGTCCTAACCCAACACCTTCATAAAAGTAAAAGACACGACGAAAGACTTATTCCAATTAATAAATCAATTGCCTCTAGCTCTACCCTAAAAGTTTCAATCCTGCTAGAATTTCTTGTCAAACTTGAAGCATCAGATTCCATGAAACCGTCAGGTGAAGTTATATGAAGGTGTGTGTCAATCAGAAACTGGAGAAGGCTGTAATGATTACTGCCTTCCTTTTCCTCATGACAGGTAATTAAAGCTTATCAGGAAACTGAAAAACTGTCCATTTCTTTTGGTTATTCAGCCGGAAGTGCTTTTGGGGATGTCAGAATTGTTGGTGGAATTAAAGCAAGGCAATCCCAGTTCCCTTATCTAGTGTCACTTCAGGTCAAGACCTTGGAGGAGTCGTCATTCCAGCCTATTTGTGGAGGCTCCATAATCTCTCGGAACTGCGTCGTCACCGCCGCGGTCAGTTACCTGTAGTGCGCTGCTTATAATTCATCAGTTTTCTAAAACGTTTCTATTTTTAGCACTGTGTCTTCGGGTAAGGAATCCCATGTCCAGTCAACCGGTATACGATTTCAAATATTTTTGGCCTAGCCGTTCTTCCGGTTTTGAATATGTCGTTGGTACTGGGTCGACTTTATTGTCAATGTTGACAAGACGAGCAGTGGCCAGTGTCCATATCCATCCCGATTACAATCGAGGAATCCCATTCGCTAATGACATCGCCGTGCTTAAGTTGAGAGACCCTATTGACTTTTCCACAAGTGTTCAACCAATTGGTCTTCCGACACCGCGTTCAGAGCCTCGGGCAGGGACGCTTGCAACAATCTCAGGATGGGGTGAGTTATCATTGGAATTTGTCAATTTCCAATTGAATTGAGGATAAAAGTATTTTAGGTAGAATTAGCGAGGGTGGAGCTGCGTCTACAGGTTTACTTTTCACCGAAGTGCCAATTATCGGCACTCCCACTTGCCAAGCCAAGTACTCCCCGAATAATAAAATTGGACCAACCATGTTTTGTGCTGGAAAGCCTGGGAAGGACACGTGTCAAGGCAAGCGACGTTTTACAATCCTAGTAGCCTCGAATTAATAAACATGATTTGTAGGTGACAGCGGTGGACCGTTGGCTGTTGGATCTGGGACTAATACTACGCTAATCGGAATCGTGTCTTGGGGGATTGGGTATGAATTCAATGACAAACCTAACAATTTTTAAATTTTTGTATTGTTATTCCCACAGGTGTGCTAGAGCGTCTTATCCTGGTAAATCTACAGTTGTGACCCAATGTGGACGAATTAATTTAGATTGTGAATTTCTTTCAAGGTGTCTACGCAAAAGTGTCTGTTCTCTTGGACTTTATCCAGAGACAAGGATGTATCGCAACGCCCAACTTAATGCGCAAGCCAAATAGACCTCGGCGAATAGGTAGAAGATATTATTAAGCGGTAGAACTAGCATGGAATTCCCAAATATCTCTCAAAAATAGCGTCAGCAAAAATTGGAATTAGGAGAATTCTTTTCTCTTAATATATAGTTTCTAATTAAAAGCGATTTTAGTTAAATCCAACAATTTCATGAATTCTGCTTTCTCTAGAAAAAGGAAGGAAATAATTTGTCTGGGGTGTCGAAAGTGCTGTCCTGATTGGACATGACGCTACAACCTTTACAACGCCACTGGCTGCAGTTTGTTTTCAAGGCTACCCCTTAAGGTTTGTGAGGAATGTCACTCGGATGTCACTCCTGAGAAAAGTCGACAATGGGTCAGTGATAGACGAGGTAGTTGCTGAGTAGGTCATTGACAACGTCGCCATTCTCGTCGCTGTCGCAAATTAACTCACAACTGGCGACGCAACATGACACCGCAGGCGCACACCAAGAAGTCGCAAAAGCAGCCGTCGCCGTACGTCAGTCAGCAACAAACGCCAAGTTCTAACAGCTAAAAATTGACAGAAAAATTGACAAACGTCACCCACAGAATTTGCAGTAAAAAAAGGTACATTTCATCCCACTAACAGTTTTCCATATTTAAAAACAAACTTTATGTATAAGGTGCAAACAAAGTTTCAAGTGTTACTGTTAAAATGAATGTGAATAAATGTGGATCGACAGCATACTTGGTCGATTATTTTATACTTCTGCACTACGTCGAGAAACGTTTGAATCTTCTATCTCTATTGCATGGCATCGAACGACGTGGATTGCGTAGACTTGATAAGTAAGTTTGACTATCATCATCAAAAAAACATATTTAGCAGGTCTGTTCCACGCCCACGGAAATGTTGAGATGATGATCACGATAAGGCAAGCGTTGATTCCACTCCAAAGCATTAGACGAGGGACAATTTTCTAGAACAATTACATTATTCCATACGCAATGTCAAGTTTACAAGGGAATATCACCTCCTGCCACCCCGTGTAGAGGAAATACGTCAACCAGCCATTCATAATTAAAATTACAACTGGGGTTTTATAGAATAACTTTAGTGACTTGAAATTAATTCAAATAAACAAGTTTTACACTCACTTAGAAGAAAGCTGACTCCAAGCATCAAACCTAAAGAATCTATGGCAGGTGATAATATACTGAAAATGATCAATGGCAACACGACAAGGGCCAGCAAGACTTGGCTCACCTGTATAAAACTCAATGTTAAGTTTATAATCAAAGAAAATGGGATTCCATTGACTCACGATTTCAGCTACGACCACCGTTTTGACGTGCGCATTGTATTTTAGAGTATTTGGAGCATTCTCTACCACCTCCATTTTTATTCCACTTAAAAAGAAATCCACTGAAAAAAGATTGGTTGCTACCTTGGGCTGCAAATGCAAGTTCTAATCTGCGAAGAAAGGAAAACGATTCTAGGGTCTGCTTTTATCAGCTTAGGATTTAATTTGCATTAGTGTAATGTTATCAGCATTGAGTCATTGTGTTAAAAAGGTGTTACCAATGACACGATAAAATCCGGTGTCAGTATTTACAAGTTAGAACTTTTCCAAGTCTGCAAACAACAATGGATTCCAGGAAAACCATTCATACAAGTCATAAAACGGATGTTCTTTTCCGTTTGCGTTCGACAAAGGAAGTATTTCCCATTAATTTGAGCACACTTTAAGAGATTAGATTAGGACGAGAAATATTGAAGGATTGGATGTGCCAAATATCATATGCATCGAATTGGAAATTGATTGGAATATTCTGAAATGGCTGATGATACTGTCCTTAAGAGAACTCTTGAAATTGGATCACTTTTTAAATCAATTTGAGATTTGAAGGACGACCCACCACACTAGGTCAAGGTATGGGCAGGGCATTCTACTAATGGAATTCTGTAGAGTGAATGTTGTTTTGGAATATCCATATAGTGTCATATTCTATTCTACTTCAGACTTTCTTGAGCCAACGAGTAGTAGCATGTTTTGGTACATTTATGTTCCTGACTATATTCTTTAAATTCTTCAATTTCAACAAGGTGCACGTACCAACTGCTGTAACGAAGAATTTAAAAGAAACGAAACAAAATTTGATTAATGCTAAACATTTAATTGCGACAGCATATATATGTCGTTTTGTTTCTATGCAGAAGACTGGGATGCAAATTATAAAATGAAGCGAAAGAAACAACAGGAAAGGCAACAATATTCTAGATAAGATTTTGGCGGGTTTGACTTTATCTTTGTCGAAATATGGGTTCACTGGTCCCCTCTTTCTACTATCTGCTACTTGCTTATAAAAGCGGATCTCATTCAAGATGAACAAAAGACTCAAGTGCATCATCCCCACCTTTCCTTGGTCAAAATGTTTCATGCGATCTTCAATTCCAATGTTCTTGTAGTAGTAGCTTTGATGGAGAAACTTTTCGTGTGTATTTGAACCTTCCTTTGTTTGGTAGCATTGAATCGTCAGATCTGACAGTCGTATCTCATTCGCAATTTGCTGAGCTTGATATTTGAAGACTTTTTTAAATACTTTGATAGCAAATGTTTTGTTCAACAGTAGCGTATTATCACCAGAAATTAGTTTAACGTATTCATAAAAGTTACTTTCATTTAGCGGCAGTTCCTTTGGCCAATCGATTCCAACTGTTGACCGAATTATTTTTATATAATAGGCTGCCAGTGAAGGGTATCCCGCTCCTTTCACAACAGCCTTCGGTGTCAAACTGTTTTGCAAGTAAAGACGCCCAGACTGTAACACTGTTCTGAAATCTTCCATGATTGCGTCCTTCAGTGGAGCTGTAGTGCAACTGGATATGACACAGTCGTAACAAGTGCTGTTTGGAGCAATACAAAGAAATTCAATTAAGTCCAAAGTAAAATTTTGATTGTACCTTATTAGAATCCCAATGATGGACCAGGTGCAAAGTAGCTTCGTGAAACGAGGGACGTCTTGCCTTAGCAGAACACAAACACTGTGAAATCCTGCAGTAACAAAGTTAGGCTTGTTGTTTACAACCGATGCAGCAATTAGTGTCAGCAGGATCAGTAGCCAAGTAGTTGTGTCAAAGGGGCTTAAAATTGCCAACATATTTAGAGCCTCTGCCCACTGCTTTAGTTCTCCATCCTGACAGTAAACGAAGGTACCAGGAGCAGCTTCGTCGTATAACACAACGAAATCGTCTATCAGCATACTCAATTTAACGTTACTTATTCCCACATAACTCAGCACTGCCCCTAAACGGTCATTTTCAAGTCTATTAGCTGCGATACCTGCAGGTTCATACACCGTGGCGGCGGTGAAGTTGAAATGAAAAAGGATGTCTTGCCATATATGTTCATGTGGACTATTACAGAAAGAATACCTGGTAGCTAAGGCATCTCTTTTGCACTGGAGTGGGGAAAATGTGTTTACGATCATTAGCTTCCCTTGGAAGTCTTGATTCACTGCCTTCCATAAGAGTCTCAAATTAGTACCAGAGTCATTCAAGTCAATTGTCTTTGGTTTGTATTGAACAACTATGTTCAAGGACCTAGCCTGATGGCAAGGAACAAAGTTATGGTAAGGAATTGCATAACACTCTATACTTAGAGCGCTAGTTTCTACTGTGATTTGATAAAGAGTGCCAACCATAGTCGTAACAGCAACGAATATAAACCAAGCTGAACGTTTGTTGCTTTTGCGGACAGCGTTCCACTGCCCACTTTCTTGCGCTATCCAGAAGAATAGGTTGTGTTTGTTTGTTGCCTTTACACGAATATGAAATATTCTCACAATGTCAGCCTGTCGCTGATCTGAAAAGTCCACCTGCAGTAGGTATAGAATGTAGCCGCCGCGATAGGTTGAATTCTTAACAGAAATTAAACCGGGATTGAATTCAATACGTCTTACATCAACATTGATATTCATTACAGGTACTAACGAGGAATGACTTTGTTCCATAATATCCAACATGAAATTGTTAGTTGCTTCGTTCCTGTAATTAACTTTGAAGGTGAAATGGAGGAAGCAGTTGCCCATATCAGACCAATTCCAAAATACATGAAGTGACGCTGTTTTACAGGAAATTGTAACAAGTAATAATAAAACAAGGGGCAACATGGTAGCTTTGTTGAATAAGAAACTATATATTTTGCAGCGTAAGTTGACTAGAATTGGGTTAATGCATAACAAAATTCAGCACAGAAATATAGTTCTAATTACCTTGAAGCCAAGCCAAGTCAATATCGAGAGATAGTGCAAAGTGGATGTGGTTATTGCGAGCACAATTTTTCAAAAAGAAATCTGAAGTCGGCGTTGCAAACTGAGGATTGAATTCGAACTGTTCTGACTTGAACTGAAGGGCAAATTGAAGCAGAGAGACCCTGGAGTTGGCAAAATATTGTGAAAATAAGAAAATATTTGTATCGCTACCAAGGACTAGGAAGCCCTGACCTAATTTATCACATCAATCCTTTCTTATTTTATAATAAATTTTGTATGAGGATATCCAATTAAATTTACATGAAAGCCAACCCCAAGTCAAGATTTTGCTTTAATATGAAGTAGACATGCACGCGATTTATCTAAAATGCCATCCAATAACCTGTACCCGTCAACTTTAGTTTATAATGAACACAGATTCATAGATTTTAAAGTAGCAATAAAGCGGTCTTTGTTAAGCTTAGAATTATTATAGTTTAGGACTTTAAATTAAAATTAAATTTTTTAACAAGTTGGGATTAGCCTTGGAAAAACACTGCTTGCCACTCAAGCTTTGGCAAATTACATGAGCTACCATTATTATATTCATATTTCAATACCTTACCGAATATCATAACCATTTCATTTGACTGGGACAATCGTCCTCAACTTGAGTTATCACAAGGTTATCACAATGTCGCACATTAAAAAAAAGAAAGTGTTGAAACAGGAAATGATAAATGAGCTAATCTAAACCAATTATTTTATTATTCCACGATCCATATCAGTGAATGTTGCAAAACATTATTACGCAAAGACGTCAAGCTCACTGACGCATTGCTGCGACAGCTCATTCATTGATAAAGCTTATCAGTCCATTTCTGTATTGTATAAATACGTAAGATGTACAACATTTATTAATGTTAATAAATAACAAAAAAAAAATGATTTTTCCGATCCTATTTCTCGCCGTTTCAATAGCCTATTCTGCATCTGTTGCTGCATCACCTTCAGACTCTGAGTTGCTTCTCATTGGTTCAATTGGAAGCAAAACATACTACGTTGGTTCAGAAGAAATCACGAGAGAAGAAGGGAAGGAATTATGTTCTAGAAATGGCTACGAATTGGCAACAGTTGACAATTACCAAGAGGAGCGCTTCTTAAAGTTCACCGTGTCGAATCTACCAAACGCATCATCACGTGAATATCCAATTATGGATCATGTTTCAAATGTAAAAATTATATCTTTGATTATAGATTATTTTACTGCTGGAATCCCGGCTGTAGCCTGGGAAGGAAAGAATGGACTGGCTGATGGGATTGGAGACGTCGATTTCGGTGCAGCAGAAGGGGAGTGTCTTACATTTCATGGGGAGGGTGGACACGAAACGTTGTGGCATATGCGACCCTGCCACGATTCTTGGCCTCCTATCTGCCAAGCTTAGGTACTCTCTATAGCATGGAATAAGAAATTTTGGCAGCTGAAATACAATAAATACTTGTTCCGTTCTTCAACTTAAATTTCTTGCAACAGAGTGCTAAGCGTACAATGTCGCTTGTCGCAATATGTTTGATGGGCAACAGGTCTTTCGTAGCTAACAGTTTATACAAGCCTGTGCTATTACACATGTACCTGTGTTATGATAAAGTTTAAGCAAGAACATTAGCACGGTGATCCTGACAAATGAATATAGTGAATCATATTTTGAATTACGTGTTAGCCAAAGTATATTGATAGTTGATATGGACGTTGACTAAATCCCAGCAGCTGTTGAGTCATGCGCGTTAAACTTAACTGTAATACGAGCAATGTATAGCCTGATGTTAATATTTTGTCCTATCTATCTGTTCAATTATAAGAAATAACCCCAACATTATAACTATAGTAGCCGATCCTCTACTTTGGTTTTGGGAAATGGTCGATTATGGATCCATTCTCGAGTCGAACGTAGTTCTCGTATTTCCCCCAACGGTCATTCTGGGATACTTCAACAACGCGAGCACCCCGAGTCCAGTCTCCATATCCTCCATGCCCGGTGACTCGATTGTAACATATTTGCATATGTTCGTAGAAACAACACCAACCATTGTCATGGTCGTGTCCAACAAATACAGTCCTTATGGTACCCGAGTCTACAAGTGCTTTCATGAATCCGGTATCCTTATCCTGAGGAACTACTGCCTCATCTGGAAACCAAAGAAGCAAATGAGAATGTCTCTTGAAACTAAGCTTTGTTGTAAGCCATACCTACTAATCCAGTGCATTCGGGATGGTCGAAAATAGTGTCCTGAACAGGGCCGTATTCTATTCTGGAAATATAAAAAAATAAACCAATTAATGTTTGAGTTTGTGTTAACTTTAATAAGCATACGTTGGAATATGGAAAAATGCAAGTGCGGGAAGGCGTCCAAACGTATTTGAAATATTTTCGTTCTCACGGTAGAACCAGGCTACCACGCTTTCGTCTACGTTTGCAGGTATATCATGTGTGGCATTATGGCCTCCCCTACTGTCAAAAAACCACAGCGCCATGACAGGGGAGTTATTGTTAAGGTTATCATATGGGTAAACGAGGAGGAAGTAATTTGTGACACCAAGGAGTCCCTTGTCCCCGTGCTGTGTGTAGCATAGCTCATACTTCTGCTCCACTGCCAGAATGTCCTCTCTACTCACGTTTCTTCCGGTGTCATGATTCCCATAGACAGAAGCCCACCTTAGAAATATATTTTAGTTAACGAAGTATTCAAACATTCATTCAAACTGACCGGAAGCCTCCTTGTATCACTGGCTGGAGTAGCTGCTCAACATATTCCGTCGCATTTGGGTACATGTAATCACCTACAATCTGATCTCCAGTGAAGACAGCCAACTCAGGATTTTCCCAATTCAAAATGTCAGTCATAACGCGCGTGGAATTGATGTCCGAATATGGACCAGAACCAGCCTGGTCTCCGCCATAATGCAAATCAGCAAAATTTACAATCTTGAATTTGCCATTTTCATTGAAACGTAATGGAACTTTTTGTTTATGGCAAGAGGAAATAATCACTTGAAAGCAAACGAGAAGTAGCAATTTGAACGGCTCCATCACTTCAAACTTTTTGGAAAAAAAGACCTTAAAAATGAAAGAATTGACTGCTCTGTCCTTCTATTTCTAACAGGGATTACTGCCACTGCAGCTGTTCACATTTCAATTTGGTAATCGAATATGAAGTGTATTGTTTGCGCCAATTGTTTTGAGCTTTAATTGATAAACGATCGATGGCACCCACTGATTTCTATCCTTAGTAAACCGATGTGATTAATTTTCTGCAGAATTGATATCCATTTTGAGTCTGTCAAATATCTGTCAAATATTAAGTGTTTGTAAGCGTTATTTATTCAAAACCAATCAAGTTTAAACGCCTTTTCTAAATTGACATGAATTATCAAATAACAAGAACTTGAACATTGTCATTTGAATGTCACAAGGAGGCTTATAATTTGTTGGATGGCAAAGTCTAGAAAAATTGGAGTGCTTTCCCGTTCCATTGTGTGGAATGAACCCACTTTTATTCCAAGGGATGGAATTGACGCAAGTCGACGGCGAAACAGTTTCTTCCGACGCGCATTTATCTGTGAAGCTGCTTTTACGTTGAGTTCTAAACAGAGCCTATCCATCTTTTCTGGAATGCTAAAAGCATTGTTAAAGATAACGACATACAAAGGCACCAAGGCCATCGCTAGACCAATGAGAAACGCCGATATGAGTGGAGCCACGTGCATAGCTTTGATTCCAAAGAATACGTCCAGAATAATTACTGTCAAGAGATACTGCTTGTATTCGAATATAACAGAAGAAAGGAGAACGTTGAAATATTTTATAGTTATTTGCAAACGTCTGCAATATTCGTATTCCATTTCAAGGTTCAGCTGGGATTTGTTAGTCCTGTTAATCATGAATCCCAGTAAGATAAATGACAACAAAGTTGCAATATTCTCACCTTGTCAAGTGAATTTTCTCATCAAGGGATTCAATGCATATTTGAAAGTAGACTGCATACACAAAGCATATGTGAAAACACATTGAAAAGAGTTGGAAACACCAAGGTAACTGAATTCCTAGGAGCATAGCGCCATCTATGATCCATCCGTGTCCCCCGTGTGGGTAGAATTGTGGTGACTCATTGCTTGTGAGGTACACGGTGCAATAGCATATCGGACTAATTATGAACATGAACAGGGGCAGGGAAGCTACAAGGTGGTCTTGAAGTGAGTAATTCTTCGTCTTCTTATCCATGTTCCCTGCAGTCAAACATACAAACGTTTATAATCCTACTTCCCCGCTTCTAACCTCTAAAATTAGTACATATTTGTATATGCTTACTCTCAGATTGGTTGAGAATATAGTTGAAGATCATCTGGTGAATGTATGGTTGAGATACAAACATGCAGTAACCCCAGTACAATGATGAAGCTGAGACAAGTGCCCACTGTATATGTGGACCAATCAATTCAACCCCAAATCTATTTGGATATGCACCCAATAGCACTAGCTGTCCATTCATCCATAAGGACTGAGCAAACAAATTAATCGTTAGGATGTAGAACATAGGGTTTCGTTTAGGGGATGAAGTAGCTGGCAAGGTATTAGTTGGACTCCAATTGTAAGTGAATGGCAGAAGGCCACAGGCAGAGATGAACAGGTAGCTGAAATGAATGTAGCGTAGGTGCTTACGGGATATCATTTTGTGTATAGCTTCACTTCAACAAATTCAAGTGAAACTTGAGAACCAGGATTTCAGTCTAGCACCTTTAGTTGTTAAAAATTAACGTAATTTGTTATAGTAATCAGCGAATCTACAAGTCCTGTAATTACATGAATGAATGATGGAATCTACTGCCAAAGAGACCAACCCTTTCATAATGACATTTATCATTCACTGGTTCCTGGAACGGAGTTACAATATTATAATGGCTTGAAATGGATGGAACTAATGACAGCTTGGGGTTAATTTAAACTGGGGTGTTGCAAACGGGCTTCATTGAGACATAATTTATTCTCATGGACGTGTAATCATTTATTCTAATTCAATTTGAGCAGGAAATGAATTAAATTAAAAAGGTGAAGGTGATTCAACTAAGTTTTGAAGTCAGTAAGGGTGAAGGGGTTTGCACTCAAATATGAAATATATAAAAATGACAAAAGTTTTTTATGACACTTTTGACAGCATGCGACATTAATTTACTTCCTATTGCCTGAGGAATTCAAGTGAATTCGAAAATCACTGTCAAAACGTGTAAGTTCCAAATGCTGTCGCGCTAGAGGAATAAAGGGATACGTTAAGGCTGAAATGGGAAAAAGTTGCTGGAAACAGTAGACGTCTGTGACGGAAACGTTATTTGCTGGTCCTGTTCTTTATCGGAAGGTTGTGGTTTCTGCTTTCGTTTTGAGGAACCCGGGACTAAATTCCTTTTCGTTTCGAGCTTGGTTAATTCCGTAGCTTCTTCTTCAGTCTTTCCATGAATGGAAACGAGATGGCTAAATAGTTGTTCCCGACGAACGTAGGCCCTTTCGCATATTTGGCAAACTGTCTTTGGTTTCATGGGGAGCTCATTGTAGACGTGTTCTCCATTCGGCAGGACACGGAAGAGGTGTGGTTTCTTCAATTTTGCTTTAATTCTTGCCTCTTCATCGGAGAGTTTATGGATGGACATGAGATGTGCTTTGAGATCGTCTTTGAAGGCATACGCCTTACCACAGAATTCGCAAATCTTGTCGATAATGTATTTTAACACGTGTTGCCGCCGTTGATGGTTTAGCATCAATTTCATTCGTTTGAATGCCTTTCCACAGGTTTCACACGCGAATGGACACTCACTCGTTGTATCATGCTTGTGTTTGTGACGCTTGAGTTTACTAGGGTTTGAAAACTTTGACTGGCAAATGTCACACTCGTAGAGCAATTTCGAAGACTGGATACCCAAATGTGTCTTTTCATGTGATGTTAAACTGCCTGAAAAAGAATCAGCAAATCAGTGTGACGGAAATTAAGAAAACGTCAATTGAAGAGAGCTCACCTTTTGTAGTGAAGGAATCTCCGCAGAGTATACAGAGAAAGTTCTTGACATTTGGGTGATCCCCATGCTTGATTTCTTCGTGGATTTTCAAGCTAAAACTCGTCGTGAATGCAGAATCACAGCTGGCACAAGCAAACGGACGAATTTTGAGGTGGACATTCTTGATGTGGTTAATTGCCGCAAATTGGGAGTGCAATATCCTCCCACAACGGGGACAGGGACGAATGGTTCCTTGCTTCTGAGCAAAGCATTCTTCTCGTTCCACGTCTTCATAGCCAGTTGGGATTTTGTGCTGATGGTGCTGATGAAGAACCCATTCCTTCAGTGTGTCGAAAACAACAGCATCGTCAGAGTGGCACAATGGATGAGCACATTTGAATTCCGTTGTGATCAAGAGATCAAGTTCCTGCTTTCTGTCCTCGATCTTCCTTACCGGCCGCATCCTTATCTCGAGTGTCTCTCGGTGGGACCGCAATTTATGTTTGCGAACAGCAACTCTTGTCAAATGCTTGGAGTTACAAATGTCACAAGTGAAAGGACGTTCCACCACCGGCACTCGCACTGGCTCCGTCTCCGTTTCAGGTGGCAACTGACCTTCTTTCGACAACTGTAATTAACAATATAAAATGAACACGGGGTTCTCTCTCCCATTAACTTATGAGCCCTTATAACCACCAGAGCAGTTTATAAACAAAACATCCCCTAACCTTCAACTTTTTGTTAGACTGCGTCGCGGACTGCTTCACTTTGACTTCCGGTGGTGGATTCTCTTTCAGCCTGGACGATCTACGCGGAGGAAGCGGGCTTGAAAAAGACTCTGCCATTCTGAAACCCTCTTCACTCCCACCTGGTGCTTCAATATCAAGGGAATCTTGAAGGAGTGATTTGGACTTCATCCTGCTTTCTCTTTGCTCTTTCAAGTACACCGCTCTAATTCGTTTGGCTTCTCTTTTAGCTTTCTTTGCCGCATGTAAGCGTCCAATTCTGTTAATCGGTTTTTCAATCACGGGAGGAGGTGGTGGATCTACTTCCTCCTCGTCCTGGATGTCAGCAGGAATCCATTCGTCTTCAAATGCATCTCCATCTGGTTCTTCTACTTTCACAGGAATCAGTGCTGCTGCAAAGACTCGGACTCCATTCACAAGTTCATCAACATACGACCCCAGTGTTGATGCGCTCAAGAATTCCTTGTAGATTTTTAGTAATTTCCCAAATGATGTGCCACAGGATGTGCAAAACTTGAGGAACCTCGGGACTACGTCTGTTGATGGGACTTCGACTTGATTGCCTTTGAAGATGAGCTCCAGTCCTTGGTAGACACTCAGAGTCATGGATGGTAGGGTGTAGAATGAGATGTGGGAATTGACATCCAGGGTCACTTGGCAATTCGCACAGGTCGAGTGGAGTGGAATGGATTCATAGGGTTGGCCACTGTCATCCATTCTGTCCTGTTCAATAAAGTTTAATTACTTGTCATGATCAGTTATCACTATAAAATACCCACCTTTTTTTAGTATCTATGGTTTAAGCCGCGTGTTTGTTACTATGGCTGGCTCTCCACAGCCGGCGTTCACAGTGCTGTGAAGCTTATTTCCAATTGGATTAGATTATTCAATTAATTCTAGTTTGATTTTATTAAATTACACAAAGTGAAGAATGACAAGAAAACAGATGAGAATGTTTGTAATTTTGACGGAAGAAATGAGAGGGTTGTGCATTTGATCACCGCAGTGGCACATTCGAAACAGCAAAGAAAATGGACAGAAGGAAATAATAAATCATATTTCGAGTTAATTTAAGTGAGTAAAATTAGTTTAATCTACATGAAATAAGTATGATTGAGAATTTCTCAAAAATGTACGCATTTACTGGATACCCAAAATGAATAGCGTAGGGTTATATTCCAGATCAGGCTTCAATTCATTTGTATCCCTTTCTCAGGTAATTTCGATAATAAAGTTTCTGTTTGATATTCAATTATTTTGAATGATTATTCAAATTCCCGTTCCAGTAAAAATCTCCATAGTGTATTTCTAATCTACTTTTATTGAAGTTTTTAGCCACAATGAGGGCAAGGCCATGGAAGTCCCAGAAAGCAGAGTAAGCAGTGTCACTTGTATCATTACAAGTTGTATGGTAAGATGAACGAACAGAGGATCCAGGAACAGAGACATCTGGCTTCATTTTCCCAAAGACGCTTAGGCCAACTGAGCTGTGAACGAAAAGAGCTCGTCAGAGCTTGTTGTGAAACCAATTCCAATGACTCCTGGGTGATCTACTTTGTTCTACTTTGTGGTATAAAGTTTCCACATATTTTTCACCTTCTAGTGTTCCATTACAGCTTGATACCAATCGATTGAATGCAAATAAAGGAATATTCAAAAGCTATGAAAATTATGGGGTAATAGAACCAAACCACAAAGTCTTACTTCATTTTCCAATACAGTGGTCATTTACGGCTTAATCGACTTCATCTTTAGCTGCCATTGACCTTGAAGGCTGACTGCTTGGTCAATTTGGTCTATTTTTTTTGCATTAAAACGTATTGATTTGCTTGATTGATTTGCCTCTAAATTGGAGATAATTAAAGCTTTCGTTACACCACGCGCCTTGTGTTTGGAAGACAGAATATTAAGAAACCACGGCACTATAATTTAAGAAGTGATTAACGATTCTGAATCCAATAATTCTGGAATCCCAGTGTTTAGTTTTGTCATGGAACTGGCCAGATCCGTTCCTTCTCGTGAGAAACTCCAGCGAGCTCTTTACCTCCTTAATTACACGCCACTTTGCCCTCTCCTTATAACAAGGGTTGGAAATGGAAGCTACCAGCCGCTCAGTCCAAAGTCAAATTTAATGTATCTCTTCTACGTCATTGGCTTAAACTTAGCTGTCCATCTGACCTTTCAATCAATACGATTACTCAAAGTATCCCTCTACAACCATCGTCTAGAAGACCTCGTCCTTGACTTCCTATGGATCTCAGGCTACTCTGTCATTTTTTGTTTCTTCTACCGAATTATAAACCATAGAAACGAGATTTCGACATTCCTAAATATGCTTCAGGTCTTTCATAGACGGATTCAAAGTGAGTAATCGTAAGACTTTGACTAACTGAGATTAACATTTAACTTTTTTTTCCAGAGTTAATTCCACCAAGTGAGGCCAGCAATAAAGTACTTATTTCAGAATCCCTGTGTCTTGCTGCTGTATTGTCAGTATATCCACTAGCCATTTTGGTCAGTTTGATAAACGCAGTTAGTCGCCATTCATCTCGGTATTACTACTCCCTCTGGATGATCCCATCTGAACATATTGGTATTTGGAAGTTCCTTTTGGTCTGGGGGTATGAGTTCATCACGCTTCTTTTACCGACTGGTGCGTACTACTTCTACGCCACCATCATGGGCATCTACGTCTACTTTACGACAAAGTGGCTCAACATTTCAAGGTATTTGTCTACTTATGAAATTCAGAAAAATTGATTTACAAAACAACCTTTATATAGTGGAAATCAGGCTCTGCAGCTAAATTGGGAAACTTGCAATCAAATCTATCGGGCACTGCAGCTACTTAACAAAGAATTCAACACCGAATTCAGTCGCTTCATCGTTCCCGCATTCCTTTATGGCAGTTGCCACATTTCCATCCTCTGTCTCATCATGATCATTCGATTTCATTCTGTTCTATATTTCTTCCACTTTCTCCTGTTTGTGGCTTTTCCAGGTGTGTGCATTAGTGGGATTGTTGGGTTGTTCCCATTGGCTGCTACTATCTACACTTCGTCTTGTTCGTATACGTTGCAGACAGATAGGGAGATGTTGGATTCCTACCAGAAGGCTTGCCTTCATTCCTGCTTCCCATTGAAAGTGGATATTGGTAAATTCCGTTGCTTTACAAGAAATACGACCATAGTGGTACTGCGAATGATCACTTACTTGACGGTTAAAATAGGGGCTGCGTTGTAAAAACAAGGTGTAGCTCAGTAGTTTGTCATTTGTTACGGAGATATTTCTATGATATACTTGCTGAATCTGATATGCGGGGTTTATTTTTGTGTCTACCCACGCGAACATGTTCCTCATTAACCGCATAGCTTGTAACCCAGAGTTTTCAAGATCAGTGGCTAAGCGTCAACGTTCGTGTGATTGAATGAAACCTTGTTTGAGTTGAATGGAGGTCAAGACACAATGTTTATTGAATCAATATAGTTTAAAATGCGACTTTTATTTAAGTATTTTATAAAGGATGTCATCCCTGAACTCGTGGTCTAGGCTAAACAATGTCAACTTGCCAGAATTGCCCTTTGTCGTTGACGTCGCAGATCGTTTGTACAACTTGAAATGAATTCCCGTTTTGCTTAGTAGTCATGCACAAACCTGTGCTGCCACCTAACAACTGGAAGGAACCATCTCCATTTCCCTTTGCCATCCATTTCTGCTCGTCTGAACGCTTGCAATCACTTTGTTCGACTGGAGCCCAATTCCGGTAATTAGCCATGCATTTCCCATTAACTTCAAACGTGATTGAGCTGTTAGTTGTTTTGTAATTGTCCCAAGGTTGGTAGGGTAGCAGCCGTGTAGAGTCAGTTGCAGTGCAGGGAGTGAGGTCAATCAGTTTCGAATTATCTGGATCCCTCAGCCCCAGGCACAAGTCACGGTTCACATTACGTAGGAGCATACTGGGAGCAGAGCTTGGCAAGATTCGGATTTCTGAACAGCTCCGGAAAGTTTCGTTTGCTCGACCTACAGGAAACCAGAGCTTGTAACTTGTAACTTGTTTGGAAAATACTACGTAAATGTAGAACTTACCTGCTCTGTAGTTGTACTGAATGACGCAGTTATCGCAGCCAAAGCTTTGAAAGTATTCTGGCACTTCAAGTAATACATCAATCATCAAGGCCTTCCCGGGTGGGGGCTGCTCCCAAATTGTTACGAATAGGTCTGTAGTATCTGCAGTCCAAATAATATGTGAGGAATTTTCTGTACTGGCGTGGACAACGTTGAGAAGGTGCTCATCAAAGCAATCTTGAGTTTCGGTGAAGACGCTTTTACAGAGTCGCCATTGCATAAAGCCTGCATGAGGAAAATACACTTTGGCTTGGGCGAAGAGCAAATTTTGTGCCCTATGTACTGAAACGACTCCTTTGGTTCCAAATTCGCCGTTAAATTCGTTAGGCCGTGGTGCTTCAAGATCAAGATCATCTCCACATACGCCGCAGTTCCTTCCGGGGACATCAGGTTGAGGCTTGCCAATGTGCCAGTCGGTTCCTATTACACACATAGTTCTATAATAGATTTTCTCTACTAATTTGTGACACTATTTTGATTATTATTTCACTTACGAAACCCGCAATTGTTCACCAACCATTCTTTTGAATAAAGCTGGCGAGGATACGGAACGGTCTGAAGGGCATGGCCGCTAACGTCGAATATGTTGGAAGTAAAGACTAACGTGCCCAACGCAAGACAAAAATGTTTAAGAAACAAATTCATTTTACTGGGCTGAGAGTCAGTGGGTCAAATGTGAGATTATGAGGATTTGAGAAGAAATATTCTGGTTATTTGTAGTATTGAACTCGATTCATTTTATCAGATGACCTTGCTATACTCGTGAACGCAGGTGCTGTACATTGACGTCAAGTGGTATTTAGTAGACCATGTGATGCGTCGGTATGAATTAAATTAATAGTAAATACCAAGAATCTACAATGCCCGTTTGGAATTCAAAATATGGCACAAACAATTTCATGAATTGATGATAATACATGGCATGGCCTTATCAAATAGACAATTTCATTAGCTGAAGTTGTTTATCAGAAATGATAATGAACACATGGTTTGTCAAGAGCCTCGGACCATATTTTGAATTACTTCAATTACCAATGAAGTGGAGAATCTATGAAACATGTCGTGTAAAGGTCATTATAATTCGCATTAACAGAAATGACTACAGCCTGGTAGTCCTGCACGCGCATGAAATCTAATAACCCTAATACGTTTATACTTTTGTCCAGCGAATACACATTTAAAAAGTGATGAGTAAAGTAATAAGATTTCCAATCATAAAATCCTGCACAAAGATGATGTAGGAATGCTTGGTAATCCGAATTCCTCCTAGTTTGTATTCAAAGCATCTGGTGGCATTCCTGCGTAGGAGGTTCAGCTTCGTATCACTACGGTACATCCGAAGAAGCTCCTTATACTGCTCAGATTTTTCAGCCGCCTTAGCAAAAAAGTCAAACAAGGCATAGTTTACGAGGTTACAGTTGACGATATTCATGATCATAGAAATTATAGCTGGTAGTTGCATATGCGAGTGAAGTGCGATGAGTCCGTAGAGGGATGCCAGGAGAGCTGAATTTGCCAAGCCAAACACGACCGTGACTGTAAATTCTACAGGTTGCCAGAGCCGAAGAGAGTAAAGACGGAGAGTCCTGTAAACTGAGTGGATTAAAGCAGAGCCGTATTCTGTGTCGGAAACCCTGCAAATATAGTTAAAGAAAAATTAGAAAAAGAGATTAAATTGAAAGACTAGTTTTGTTGCCTTGAATTTATAAAGACGAGCCATCGCTTGGAAATGTAAAACCCAAACATAATATCTGCGCAGAACCTCATCAACAAGTATATGTCAGCCGCACCGATCCATGCAATAAAGAAAACTAAAAGGTATTCGCTTCCAGGGATATTTCCGTGTATCCATTCTTTTTGGTTGGCGAAACGGCTCTCAAGTACAATATTGACTGTATAAGAATTAGCGAAGAAGGCTGAGACGGGGAGGACAGTCGTGGCGTAGAAGTAGATCACTTCTACAATCAAATGTCGTGCCACTATCCCTTCTGGAAACAACTGACCTGAAATAAGATAATGAAATTATATGAAATCATAGCATATGAAAATAGTTAATACTTACAGATACTTTTGTCAAGTGAGAGAGTATCGTTCACCAAGGTGAGGAAATCAGTTGGGCAGAGGAGGATGTAAAGCTCCATGGTAATGTACACTAGTACAGCAGCCATTCCAAAGATAAACATTATAACTGCATTGCCTTCTAGATCGTTTACTAGCATGTGTTGAATAAATGCCATCAGTACTGCCACTTTGACACTCAAGAGAACCATGTACTGCAACTTCCAAATCAACCTTTTCCTGAGGACAAAGCAACAAGAATCTTTGCTCCATTCAATGCAACACATTCCAAGGCTACCCCAGAAATATGTTACAAGCCTCTGAATTCGAATTGTGTTAGGAGAAATCATGGTTTTGGTTGGAGCTGTTCGGGTTGGTGAAAGAGTAAACTGTCGTTCACCAAGGGAAGCAGGGTTTTATTTTGTGAATGAATTCGGACAAACTACTGACGAGCAAACAAGGCTCCATTATCCAAGGAACTAAATTACCACCAATATTTGCGATATAAGACAATTGAAACGGCAAATTGAGTACGCGACGGATTGGACGCACGTGTAGTTCCTGGCAGGCCATGTTTAAATACATATACAGAAGCAAAGGTGTCCATGTAGTTTGAAATGACAATTCATTATTAATATAATAAATGGACATATTATGGGCATCATTATCCTATTTCCTAACTTATTACGGTAATACTAATTCAAAATATAACTGGTCCACTAACATAGTTAAAATGCCACAGCCAAATAGTCAACGGAATTCATACCCAGAAATGCCAAATTTAAGAGTGTTTATTTTGCTATTACATGACATTCTGAAATAACAGCAGACAAACACTTTAAGTAAAAGTGTAATTGAAAATGTACTATAAACTAAACGGATCCTTGTGAAATAACCTGCAGAAGATTTCCCTTTTAAGTGCAAAAAGTTAAAGTGATTTTATTAAAATCAAATAGGTTTTTATCAATTAAGATTTGAGAGTGTCATTAAAGCTTGTCGAACAGTTAACTTGAAGTGGGTGCAGCAAGCATAAGCAAGCATAAAGCAAGCAGAGTTAAAAATTAGATTCCTATTATTTTTCTTTCAAATTGATTAAAGTAATAGCAATTACTTTAATCCCAAGTTGGTGGGAACCTAGGATTGTAAGCCAGGGGAGCGTTATTCGTCAGGAGACCGTTTGTATAAGCCAGGAGACCGTTTGTCTTCTTCAGGAGACCGTTTGTGTAAGTCAGGAGACCGTTTGTGTAAGTCAGGAGACCGTTTGTATACGACAGGAGACCGTTTGTATAAGCCAGGAGACCGTTTGTCTTCTTCAGGAGACCGTTTGTGTAAGTCAGGAGACCGTTTGTATACGACAGGAGACCGTTTGTATAAGCCAGGAGACCGTTTGTGTAAGTTAGGAGACCGTTTGTCTTCTTCAGGAGACCGTTTGTATTCCTGAGCAGCACGTTTGTATCCTTCAGGAGACCGTTTGTGTAAGTCAGGAGACCGTTTGTATTCCTGAGCAGCACGTTTGTCTTCTTCAGGAGACCGTTTGTGTAAGTCAGGAGACCGTTTGTGTAAGTGAGGAGACCGTTTGTCTTCTTCAGGAGACCGTTTGTATTCCTGAGCAGCACGTTTGTCTTCTTCAGGAGACCGTTTGTGTAAGTCAGGAGACCGTTTGTGTAAGTCAGGAGACCGTTTGTGTAAGTCAGGAGACCGTTTGCATTCCTGAGCAGCACGTTTGTATCCTTCAGGAGACCGTTTCTCCATGGCTGCTGGTTCAGCAGCAGCTGGGTTATTAGCCACAGCCGCTGCCAAAACTATCCCAATCAGAGTGATGACGCTGAAGCGCATGTTTACTGCAGAAAATCTCTTTAGCAAACACTTGAACTATAAAAGTTCAACTAATAGTTGTAGAAACCTCCATCGGATTTATATAGACCCATGTAGTTAATTAACCTAGTTGTGGCCTATGGAGACCTCATTTGCGCTAATTTTTAACCATGGTAGTTTACTAAAGTTTTAATTACGAATTAGCCCAATTCCACTTCAGAAACCTGCTTGTTTGTCCGTGAAGATTAAAATTGCTCGTCCGTGGGTAAATCGGGACACTATCTATAAGGGTTCATATATTTATTTTTCCAAAGTGACAGCTCATATTAGAAGCCTTGATTGATATAGGTTTGTCCAATTATAAAGCATTACAGTCAAGTTTCAGAACTTCAATGTTGTAATTTCTAGAATTCCAATGCGATGAATTTCAACTTACGTCATTGTGGATTTTACAGTTCGTCTACTTGAGTAAAAACCAAAATTTCTTTAATTTTGGATCGTCCGCTGGAAGTGTTGAGAAGTATTTGCAAACTGCACTGCAGCTGATTGCCACTGTCACGATGACAGCACCAATTACACTTAACACAAAGACATAATAAGATGCACAGAATTTAAAGCAGTTTTATGTTATAATTTCCCTACTTACCTAAAGACATCTGGGTAAATTCCAAGTGTTGCTTGCCAGCCAAATACAAAGACCTTAATAATTAAAAAAAAGAAGAAAAAGCGAATTATACTTTGTTTGACGTACCACTTCTGCAGTTCTTAGAAGTGAGACGAGTCCTGCGAATTCTGTCTGGAGCGCAAGCGTAATTGCAATTTGTGTTCCGAACAATGTAAAGGCCCCTGCCACAAAAGGAAGCCAGTCCTCCACACGTGGTACTTGGAAGACTCCGAATGCCCAGGAGAGTATCCCGCACTCCATTGTTCCAATGACTCCGTAGAATGTTATGAAGAGGCTAAAATGGGCGTGTTTGATGTGCCTTACGACGATAAAAATGCTGGACAGGAAGAACATGGACACCAAAGCAATGGCGATACCAATCTAAGTACAATTTAACATCACACAATGTCACTAATCTATCGAGATAATAACTTTGACGATGTTTAGCTAATTAAACTGAATTTCTTACCAAAGTGTCCCGATCAAATGAACTTTCCCCAGTAAGAATTGGAGGCCTTGAGATGACACATACGCCCAAGAAGGTCATAATGGCAAGGCAACTTCCAAGAATGCCAATGCGTTCACCTAGAAAGACACGCCCCATGATCATCACTGCCATTGGGGAACTGAACACAATCACAATCATGTCTGCCATGCTCAAGTACTTCAACGATTCAATTTGTACTACAATACACCCAATCCCAAGTGTAGTTCGAACCTGGAAAACAATATAATTTTAGAATTTACACGTCAAGCGTGTATACGATATTTACTGTTAGGAAAAAAAATGTTTTGGCCTGAGCCATTTGGTTGAGTGGCCAAATGGTGTCGAGTATGCGACATTTCTTGAAGTAGAGAAAGTAGACGATAAGTAGTGGGCCCAATGGGAGCATCAGCAATTGCTTTGATAAAGCAATATTCAAGGAATGGTAGCCACGTTGGTACAGAATTTTAGACAGGTAAATACCAGTAGAGGAGAGTAGCGCTGTGAATTAATACAATTTGTTATTTCATATTTAATTTTCCAATTCCGTTTGAATTTCAAAAGGTCCATGAAAAAATCAATAAAAGTTTACCTGAAAGAAGGGCGTAGGCAAATCCGGCATAACCTGTACCAGTTTTCCTTTCAAGAGAGTTTTCGTCCCCAATCGATTTGCACGGTTCTGGAACAGTGGCCACCATTGCAGTATTTGTATTTGAAAAATTTGACGCTCCTTTGGTTGGATCCATTGTGAAACATGAAAGTAGAAATGACGGATTCCCACAACATAGACTGAAGTGGAAGCAATTAGTTGATAATATGGTAGAGTTCACTGTGCCGTTAAAGAATGAAATAAATTAAGATTAGAAGAACAACCTGCAATTTTAAGAGGAACATAATTAGTATAGGAAACTTTCCTTTAGACTGAAAAACTTTGGTCATAAAAAAGGTTCATTTTATAAATTAAAAAGCTCTTAGTTTATTCTGGATAACAAAAGCTGAACGCTTTAGAGATTATTTGATTTGTTTGATTTCATAATTAAATAAATATTCATAGCTATAGTTACAAGATGGCGATGGAAATAAGGACGAGTGGGATAACTGCAAGAGAAATAGCTGAAGCCCCATTGTTTTTGTTATCTTTTACCACACATTCGCCATATGGTTTGTGTTGTTCATCTGAAAATGCCTGGCACTTGAAATCTGACTTGCATTCTACTGTGACGTTGTCATCCTTTGGACGGTCAGTAATTTTCACAGGCTCAGTTGAACAAAGAGATTTTTCTTTTCCAAGACACTTTTTCTTTTTCTCGTTCCATTCCAGGTCAACTGTCTTGTCGTTTACCGCACCGTTCGACTGGTCATAACACTTGCACTGTAGGTCCTTGCAGTCCAAGATTCTCTTGAAATTGCATTCTGGGCCTTCGGTACATTCATCTCCGTAGGAACCAACGGCAAATATACGAGTAACTGCAGTTGGATTCTGGGAAGATCTTACTTGGAAGAGGGAAGCTTGTGCCGTAGAAACGAAGAGGGCCAGAGCACCTATGATAAGCTGAACTTTCATCCTGTTGGACTTTTAGATGTGAAGTGATGGCTAACTGATGCTCTGTACCTAATGGATTAAGCTTTTTATACCGCCTCTGATAAGCGACAAATGTCATCACTTTTCTATAGAGAAAACCACTCAATCATAATTCGCACTATCGCATATGACTCACTGGTATTGACCTAACGGTAACTCATCATTTGATTTCTGTAGAAAAGAATTAGCTAGTTCTCATTCATCAGTGTACATCATCCACGAATTGAAAAATATTTTCGCATTGCGGTTGTAGGGCAGTTCTTCAATGGGATAAGCGTTCGTTCTAATTAAAGAGAATTGCGATGTGAAGCGCAGAGCGCAGGCTGTTTTTTTTTCAGGCCCGACGTTTTTCGAAGCGTTAAATTAGTTTCAGGTGTCCATTTCAGTGAAATTATCAGCATATTTATCAGCATATTTCAAGTCCGATTAACGAAAAGGGTAATTTGGTTTTAGTCAATTCTAACAAAAGCAGAATGTGGCAGTAACTCTAAGAGTATATTGAACCCATTAAAAGCTACCATTAGTTTGTTTTGACAGATTCGGCTGAAGGATTCTTGAATTACCTGTAATTTGGCTTCCATGTGGGCCGGCAACTTATTATTTGTATTTTTCCAAAGTTGTTAAAGTAATGAAGGATTATTTAAAATGATATCGAAACTGCATAAGGTCATTCAGTGCAAGTTTCTCATAGCCTTTCTAGCAGTCGAGTAAGAAAGGAGTCTTAAAATCACAAAATGAGTGTCCGAATTATTTTCACAGTATGTTGGATTTGGTCATTTCTTGAGGGTCTGTCCATTCGAGCTCATTTTTCAAGCACCTACTTGGAAATTGCAACGTTTGGCTAGGCAGTCCGCATTGATTAAGGGGATCAATTTGTATGGTTTTGCATGTATTAGCCTTATAACTGGGCTTCTTTTATTTCAAAGCGTTATGTACGGAAGTAGCAGCCCGTTCCATCTCATATTCGGCATGTTCATGTCAATTACTTCCATCAACTGCGCATCCTCGATATCTCTATGGCTTCGAACCTCAAATGGAGCCGTAAAACTATTCAACGATTTTCTCAAGGCATCTACCATAGCAGGTAAAGTTATGGAATCTTTAAATAAGCTGTTTTTTCTTCGGTTTCAAATTGCTACTCGGTTTATTAACCAGTTTGAATAACGCTCTAATGTTAACTTCAAATGTGGTTGATGAGTCCAATGGAGACAATTTCTTAGTTTCGCCTTCGAAATGGCGCCTGATGACAATGGGGCAGCGTATAGGTGTAAATGGGGAGCCCATGGACTTGGAATACACCCGTGTACTGTGACTCGCAGATATAACCCCAAAAAATTAATTTCCATGTTGCCATAGGAGACATGTTCGGGAAGAAATTCGACGGGAAGCAAGATGAGTCGCGAAAATTGGTTTTGCTTACACGCCTAATGAATATTTTTTGGATCGAGTCATTCGTGACAGCACCAGTATTTTGGACGGGTCTGATGTTAACGAATGGATTTTGGAATCACTACTACCAAAATTTCCTTTTCCTCGTCCTCAACGACACCTTGGTGGCCAGAATTTTAGTTTCAACTTTTGCAAGCAGTGTATACGCCATTGGAAGTTATTGGATTGGTTTCTGTGTCACTCTGGTCATCATTCAAGGAGTCAAAATACCAAGCTGGCTGACAAATTTGCGCAATGGGTAAACTCTCGTCTTTATAAATATAAATAATTTAAAATAAAATAAATAATGATACTCTTGTAGCGACACGGTATTTGGACGTCCGACTTTGACTCGAAGGTACCAAATGTTTTACAGAATGCTGCAGTTGCATCACCTAGCACTAAATGACATCATGGCTACTTGGTTTACCATGATCTACGTATCCGCACTCTCTTCCCCAATCGGGGTTACTTTCATCTTAATCCGGAACTGGAACAAAATGAGAGCGCATGTGACTTGCATATTTGTAGTAATGAATATTTTCATCTACGGATTTAGCTTCAGCATCCTTCAATCCTGCCTCAATTATAAAATCAACTCGGAGTTATACTACAAATCAAAAATGATCGCTGGTGTATGCTCAAAATTGGACTCTGCATTTTACAAGTCATGTCGACCCATCCAGTTTAAGATTGGTGGGCTATTTACAATCTCAAACAGGGATTTCTGCCTCCAAACCTACGGACGCGTCGTACTGGAAACATTAATCAACATCGTTCTCGCGTTTCCTTAAATAAAAAACTTATCGACCCTGTCATACTTTGCACTATTCAAATAAGGTTTCTAATTTTTAATTGTACTAGCAGGTTTCAAATCGGCGTTAGTTGAGTCAAGAGCACAAAGTTATAGCACGTTCAGAAACAGGTATGATTAAATGTGTGATAATGCTATCAGATGCTTCTGTCCATCACATTTTCACATGTCCTCATTTTCACTTGACACAATTGCATGATATCAATTCGAAGTTACGATTTATTGGACGAATTATCGTTGCCTCACACCCATAATTTAACCTTGCAAAGTGTCTAATCTTATCTACTGTACGAGTTACTCTACTATATTCTACTAATTAGCTGTCTCAAAAGCATTACTGTTAGTCCATGTAATTGGGTATAAATACCAAGTCTTTTAAAATCATCATCATCAATCATCATCAATCATCAAAAAGGTTTCTCTTAGCAGCTCTAGATAATAAATCTACATTCATTTCAACATGTCTAACAAGTTCTTCTTCTGTTTGGCCATCTTTACAACGGTGGCTGTTGGAATTTCTTTAGCTCAAGCTCCAAGCGGCAAACTGTATGAACAGAAGGATTGCAAAGGCCCTTCGGTGTCCTTGTCCGTGGTGGGGTATGACCAACAATTGTCTGACCTAGGAATTGACAACCGTGCACAATCAGCATTGCTTTATGGACCGTTAGTACCCAATAGCTAATACTTGAATTCACAGTTTAAACAACTATGTCTATGTTAATAGCTGGATCTTTTACGAGAACGAATATTACAATCGGGATGGAGATGCAGGGGTGGAATACATTTACTTGTCTGGTACAAACTGCTTTGACTTCAAAGGTCTGGCTCGCAAGGTATCCTCTGCTAAGTTTGTGGGATTGAACTCGGATTACCGTTTGGCAACAATCACCTTCTTTGGTCGGACTTATTTCCAAGGAGTCCAGGCAGCAACCACTTTCGAAATATCCGATTTCAACATTGCTGGTGGAGTTTCCTCTTTTGTCATAACGGGCCCATCGGCTTGGACTGTCTACGACAAACCTCATCACGAAGGAAACGCTGTTTGTCTCCAACCACATGCGAACATTTACGTCATGCCTGCCTTTGTGCCAGACATTGCTAAATTCGACCAGAGTATTGGTGCAGTAGCCTCAGTCCGTGTAGGATGTCATTCGACGAATGTCTTAGGCGTCCCAGTTGGCGTTGGTCATGAAGAAAACCCACAATAAAACAAGGAATATCAAGTGTTGGTGCAAATATTGTTTACTTATGGATACAAAAAAATTATCAATTATGATTTAATTCCCTAATAAGAATTACGTCAACACTAGATGAATTATATCCAAAATTGAATTATTTGGACCTTGTATCAGAACTACACGTTTCATTGGCACTCAAAATTTTAATTAAAGATAAAAATTAGCATTACTTAGTATCCTCACTCGTTTATCATGTTTAACTTCTTCGATTATTAACTATGGAATATTTACTTAGAGAAACACCCGCTGATGATTTTCAACTTCCGCCAAATCGGACATGGGTTTGCACCACCCCGATTTGGAAATGTAAAAATCAATTTGAGTTTCAAAGAAGGCAAAGTTACCGACGCAGTGTGAAGCTGTAGGTGAAAGTAGAGTACATTGGATTTGTTCTTTACATTCGTTTGATTGTTCTTCCAGAACAATGATGCTTCAAATCGTAAAGTTTGACAAATTAGGAAGTGTTTCGTACTTTGGTGTTTATCTGAGTCATAAGGAGGCTGCCAGGGGACTTAAGGTGTTCTAGTAATCAAGCTGGAATAATGTTGCTCTGGGCGATTGTAGTTGTAATATTTGTGTGCAAGATTACCCACCGATCAGGTATTTTTTTTTCTTTTACTTTTCTCAAGTTACGATACTTTTATTTGGTTTAAGCTTTGATGTGCAATGAATGCGATGAAGACAAGAGCCCCAAGTGTAAAGAAAAAACCAGTGACGAGAACAAGGAAATCAAATGTGAGGACAACATTCTAAGGTGCATGGCTTCAAAGCGAATGGAAGTTAGTGGCAAACTACATTTCAAAAGAGGATGCGCCGTAGCAGCGTATAACAAGGATCAGTCGAGTTGCACTAATAGCACTAGCGGTGGCTTTTTTTGCCTGTGTCAGGAAGACAAATGCAACGACCAAAACCTATATCCAGGTACGACAAAAATCTATGTAACTTTAAGAGGTGTCAATGCGGAATATTTCCAGGTGGTCCGCAAGATATAAATACTACTGATATTCCAGGGAAAAGCGCAAGATTACAATCTGAAAATATTGCAAACATTACATTGCTTGCATGTCTTTTTTTCGTTTTATTCCACCCGTAAAGTATTCAAAATGAATCCAAATTTTAATAAACGCAAAATAAACCATTTCAGTTCACTTTATCTAACCACACCCATTGCAAACCAATACACCTTCTGTCTTGGTGCGCCGTGAGGGCGTGTCTGTGACGCCAGACCCTGTCGGCCGGGAGACATTCGAAGGCACCCTTGCACCGGAAAGAGCAAGAGAGTTTGCTTATGGGGAAATGATTTTCCGACAGAATTGTTTGAGGACTGGCACAAATGTGTATTTTCATATTTGGAACAACTTTTGTGAAGCGAGTTTTCGGGAAACAAATGGTTTGACCCCTGGATGTCAAAGATGCAATTGGCATGGGGCAACCTTTACCCGGTAGTCTGCCGAACTTTGGTAAGAAAACCTTTTCGTCATCGAATGTTGACATAACCTTGGAATCGATTATGCCAGAACACTCCTTGCCTGGAAGGAAAGAAAATATAGAAACAGAGTTGGCAAATTGCGGTTATGCTGAATTAAAACGCATATAAGAGACGTAATAAATAGTGGCACTGGGTCACACCTTCTGCGTCACGAGACCAATTGGGATGAAAGGCATCTCTTTAAAGTGGGGATTAACTGCTTGTTTCCTTTTTAATATTTTAACTATTCATATTCAGTTCGTTCCACAATTAATCATCATGAGACATTGGCTTGACAGCAGATTACAACGTTGTCTCCTCCAGCAGACCATTTCAATTTGTTGAAGTGAACAACTTGATTTTTTTAAGTTACGCTCTCAGTTCATTTTACTGTTTCGAAATGAATGCAGCAACTTTGCTAATTTTGACACTACTCATAGCCTATCATGACGCTTTTCTGACTAGAGACAACGAGAAGGCTGACGTAAGATTCCTTGTCGTATTTTCGATTTCGTCTAAAAACGTAATTTCCATTCCTTAGCATGAAAGTAAACTTGCGTTTGAGGAGGACAAGAATATTTTCCAAATATTCCGTCAGAAGCGAAGTCCTTGCAAGAAAGGTCGATTAACGGAAGAGAGTATCACTCAGTATGTACGGAACAATAAAAATGAAAACACGGGGAATCACTACCCAGGTGGGATTTTGAAAGGCAATGTGGAGCAACTGAAAGCGGATCGCAGTCTCAAGAACTTGCTGCGCTCAAAAATCGAAGTGGCTGAAGAGTTTTGTAACTTGAAGGAATCCCAGCAGAACCAGCGTCTTGATCGTTCCAGGCAGACTGCACCTGTATTTGTCAGAGGTAACACTCATATTTACAGTTAAACAAAAGATTGTTTTATTGTAATGTGTAGGGGAACAGCCCGTGGTAGTCGACCGTCCGAATGACATGATGATTGGATCAATGACTGTCAATTTCAAGAACGGTCCTCCCTTAAACATAGCAGCAGCTTCTGGGTCACAAATCATGGACAGAGTACACGTTGGCCCAAGCGAAACTTTGAGCGAAGCACTTGCAATAGGGGAGCCAGGTCGACGGCTTCCCATCGCTGACGTCAAACTCCCCGGAACCGATTTTACATTTCATAACCCACCTTCGATCATTGGGAAGCCTATTTTCAATGCCATGTCGGGCAAGGAAGTTCCGGGTGCCACCTACGATCGTGACTGTGCTGGACAAAAGCTTTGTTATGTGGCTGGGGAGCACATGAGACAGAATCCACATTTGGAAATAGCGAGTGTGTCCGATGTCAAAATGACAGAGACGTGGTTCAAGGATACTGGCAGAGTTTGGAACCAACATGTCCCTGTTAATTCATGCAAGACTTGTAAGCAAACGATACCGAAAGTGTTTGAAGAACCAAAGGACAGAAAATAATCCAAATGTCAATGGATATTGTGTATGGGATTTGTTGTTTTACAGCCAGTTAAATCAACAAATAAAATTCACTTGGAATTTCAGTGCTATAAAATGAAAAATATCTTTTTCGTTCCTGAAAATATGGTAACATATACAGTGTAGCATAAGGACTTCGATTGGAGTCCGTAATTTAAAGAACAAAAATTGCATGGTAATATTTCATTTCGGAAAGTTTTCGTAAACGATACGAGTAAGTTGGCGACTAGATTTTACATCCCCGAGAAACCAGGAACTGACATACATAATTCGAACGGGCCAGTGACCTTATTACCCAGAGTTCCGGGTTTATCGAATAGAAAGGCAAACATCGACACAATTTCGTTGAGATAAAGCCCATTACTGCTCAGCAGCTTACATCTATAACTCTAGGAGAGTTCACTACAGAGAACGAAATGTGCATCGCTGTATTATTCGTGATTCTGACGATAATTGGTACCTGTGTGGGCTCAGATGGTAAGAAATAAACTGCTAAGGTGGGACGCTTTATGGTAGTTTCATGTACTTTGACGTCCAGAATTCTGAAATCCTTGCATCATAGGACGGTGAGTGAGTCTTTTGAAAGGCCTAAAGGATTTAGGACGACACATTAACCCTAAGACATGCTCATCCTCCTAACGATTTACGATGATTTGTTGTTCTGATTCGTCTTTTGATTTACACTTAAAGGATCATTTACTGGTGTGCCCCAACAGCCAGTTGGACCTGGCGGAATAGCCATTCCTCTTGACCCTGAGGAATTTACTAGGGAGTTTGAGAAGGCAGATGACGCTACGAAACAAATGATGCTGGCTCAAATGGCTGCATTAGGAGGTATCTCAGCAATGCAAACAAAGACAGACGAAGAAGTGGTTAGTATGGACAATCATTTATGAGGTGCAAGTCTTAAAGTTATTTGAAACTTTAGGAAGCCCGATGGACCCTACCTTATGGTGAACTAATTCAAGTTTTATCAAACCAAATGTTTGAATTGTTACATTTGAATCTTCTACACTAGACGCGAAGATTCCACCTGGAGGTGAAATCCCCACCCTCCGCCTAGGGAACTCAAGCTACGTTATTTACAGAAAAGGAGTTAGTTTGCAATTGAATTTTTAAAAATTGGGAGATCAATTGGTTTTTTTAACTTAGGTGAATTGGTTTCGTGCTCATGACATCTGCAGAAAGACTGGAAAGATTCTTGCTACATTCCCAGAAGAGCAAGACTATGATAAAGTGGCTGCCTTGATTTTCAGTATTAGTGAATCCGACCCGAAGAAAGTAAGTGAATTCCTTGGCGCTCGACGCTACTGGTTTGGCCTTAACGACTTATCCGGTGAAGGAGAATGGCGCTGGATTGATACCGGAGAGGCTCTGGGGTACATGAGTAGATTCTATCCTGGACAGCCTGACCATATTTACAAACCAGAGCAATATTTGCACTACATTCCAACCAAACCAGGTGGCAATAGTCACTGCGGGATTATTTGGAATCCAAACTTTGAAAAAGGAAAGCAGCACGTGTGGGATGACGGAGGGTGCAACGATCACTACTTTTACTTTATATGTCAGGACTATGCAGATAAGCCAATGGTCTACAGATGAGAACTATTGTGATGTATTCTGTCTTTCACTCCAATTCACTTAATAAAAGCTTTTCTAAGAGAATTTGACATTTTGGTAAAATTAAACGTTTAATTTTGTATGAAAATGGCTTTTTAGTCGAAATGGGATCGAAAACATGAACTCGGATGCCCTGTTCATTCCGTATTCTGAGAATAACGTCATACATTTTCAATATAACTGATTCCTATCGTTGAAATAAAAGTCTAATCAAACAAAATAATTCATTACTCAAGAGGGCTTTAATCAAAAACTTTATTTTTCTTCTCATTATGAGCCATGTTTTGCAGAGAATGGAAGGATTTACCACACTTTATTTGAGGCAGTTGAGGCATCATGATTACAAAGGAAATGGAAAATACGTTCCGCTCTGTTTCCTATTCGACATCCTTCTTCACCGGAAGCCCGTTTAAATGGAACAGTGAAAAAAATAAACTAGAAATTCCAAAGTCAAAAATATTTCAGTTAATTAGGTATTTTGCAGCATCCTGGAGCCTCGCTTCGTTCCTAATTCAAACCTACTATCTTTACGTGGCGGTAATGGAAGGTGATCAGAACATATTTCAAACACTTTTGGACCTGCTTTACTTTAGCGGAGGTTTGATCTGTGTCTTCCTCCACGTCACCTATGTATTTATAGACGTCGATGTTCTCAATTTTTGCAACTCTGTAATACAAATGAACAGGACTCTGGAAAGTAATGAACACTCACAAATAGCGTTCAAGCACTGACTAATATTAATGGAAACATTACAGGAAAATGTGGATTGGAGAAGGAGAAAGGAGCAAGCAAGTTCTCAATACTGAATGTAATGAAGCTGTTAACCCTACTGTCGATTAACCATAGCTTGTGTGCTGGTTTGATCTGCATGAGATACGTCAAACATAGGCGCTATCATACATTCATCTACCCTTTACTACTTCAGGATGTACAAAGCTATGTCTGGGTCATGTACCCTCTGGGCATGGTCCTCACCTTCCTAGTATCGGTATGAAATTAAACTCATGCATCAAATATTCTCATAAAGTCATTTAAATTATTAGATCCATCGGTGGAGCGTTGGATTATCCTTCTTCTTCATCCAGCAAATATACTGTGACACAATTGAATTCTGGACACAGAAAACCAGGTAAGAAAGACAACTGGTTTAAAAGTAGAGATTTAATGTTGATTTTTTGCATAGGCAGGATGCTGTATCAGAGACAAAACGGAACAGCGAAACTGTCATTTGGAAGAACATCCAAACTCTTCAAGTTCTGCATAATCGGCACAATGCCTTGTTTAGATTCATCAACTTTTACATCCAATTTGTCATGACTGCAAATACGTTACTCTATGGTATCGTTGCTGTGGTTATGCAAGATGTCATTCCATACCCGGAATTTTTTATGTTTCCAATGGTTGCTTTTGGCCTCACAGCCTATGTCTTTTTTATTCTCAAACAAATGTCAAGTGTGCAAAAGTCTTACCAAGGTTTCATTCATGATCCAAACATTTCGAAAAGAATGAAGAAGATGTTGGGTAGTATTCAACCACTCGGTGTTGAAATAGGAAACTACTTTGTTGTGAATCGAATAGCACCGCTCATATTTCTAGCAATTACATTTGACTATTTCATTAATGGAATCATATCTATATAGCCAATAGTTGGCATATGTGGCTTAGACGATATTCTTGTCAATTCTGTTTCCAATTTTTAGATTCCTGTCCCTATGTAATAACCTTGGGATGAAGATTTGTTTCATTGAATATTGTTCAAGTTTCCAACATCCTACAATATTTTGCTAGCAATAGTTTGTTTGAACAGTATTTGCTTTACTCATTTATTGTGCAATACAGTCTTCCTCATAAGGGCCAATACCTTCTATTCTCAGCCTCTAAGTATGTTTGGTTTTTTTGCAATTAGAGCCCCAAACTCTGCATCTCTGAAAATGATACTCATTTTTCGACTTTTAGCTATTTCTAAAAATCATTAAAGCCGAAGCAACTTTATCGCAACCCAAACCTGAAACAAGTCTTAGTATTTTTCAGGTATGCATAGAGTTTGGAAACATAGACGCTGCAGGTGTGCGTGATTGTTGTGTTTTTCATAATGCTTGACAAATACGGAATTTATTCAAATTAGTCGCCAATTGTTTCAATTTGTTGTAAAATGCATTTAGGCACTCAAGAGCTGCTTCATGGCTTCTTCATCCGAGG
>VNWY01000206.1:0-66872 GCA_009869845.1 Pseudachorutes palmiensis | reverse complement strand
CCCATGTGACTTCCCACACTCCTTTCGGATCCTGCAACACGCCGTATTGACTTTGAGCCTGTCGGTGGAATCCAATTAATCAACGCAATTAAAACAACAAAATGGTAAGTCAATTAACCACCTTTGACCCTACAAGTTACCCAACACGTCCATCAACAGTACTAATCAACTCCTCCTTCCTTAGGGTGTGGATATCTGCCACAAATGGGATCGGAAAGTTCGCCGTACAGAACCCCGTTCGGAGGATGTCTACTTACGGCTCCTCGTCAAACTGTACCGTTTCCTGGCCAGAAGAACTAGCTCAAAGTTCAACAGGATTATCCTCAAGCGTCTGTTCATGTCCAGAATCAATAGGCCACCGTTGTCAGTTGCAGGGCTCAGCCGATTGATGAAGAAACCGGGCAGGGAAGGGAAGATCGCGGTCATTGTTGGAACAGTTACGGATGACAAGAGGATTTTTGAAATTCCAAAGCTCACGGTAAGGATTGGTTGATTTTGTTTAAAGTTAGCTTTAGATGTTAAGAGTGCCCAATACTTGGTTCGACGAGGACTGTTCCCTCACGGGGACGGACCTTGTTGGACCGTCACGGTGTTTGAAGCTGTTATGATAACAGTTTAATTCATATCCGTAGTGTTGGAAAGTAAACAGACCCGCGGGTTACCCTGCTGAGGTCAAAGTCTTGCATATTCCATAATCTTCCTATAGCCCCTTAGGCTGTGATTTGGGAGACAGGCCATGCACTGCACAGTTCTCAATCAATTCCGAATCCCGCATGACCTGTTGAACTGTAACTAATATAAGTAATTGAACTTGTTTCAGTTGTGTGCTCTCCGTGTGACAGAAAAGGCAAGGGCTCGTGTTCTCAAGGCCGGCGGGGAAATCATCACTTTTGATCAATTGGCACTCCGTGCGCCATTGGGACAAAAGACCGTCTTGGTTCAAGGTATAAAATGTCACAAAATTTAAAAGGGACTGGTTTTAATCTTCGCTTTGATTTCCAGGGAAGAGGACCAACCGAGAAGCCAACCGACATTTTGGTCCAGCACCAGGTGTACCGCACTCCCACACGAAGCCATTCGTTCGAGCCAAGGGGAGGAAGTTCGAACGTGCTCGTGGTCGTCGTGCTTCATGTGGTTACAAGAAGTAGACAACAACAAGGTTTTGAGTACATTGGCATCCTCGTTAAATAAATTTTGGAAATATACTTTCAATCTTGTTTCTGAAGCGCACTTCCTCCAAAATCATTTCCACCCTCTTGCTCTCGAGTGTTTGGTCGATTTCTGCTAGAAAATTCCACCCTCAGTTGAATGTTAGGATTCCTTTCGTCTTCTCCAGTCAAAATGGTTTTCCCTTCGGATGCTCAATTCCAGCAATTTGTTCACTGCAAAGTAAGTTTTAGACTCAGAATCCGGTGGGTATTTCTGAAAACCAAAAGCTAATTTTACAACATTTAATTCAAGGTTGTTTCTTTTGCAGTTTCGGGAGAATGTTGTCCGTCTTCTCTACGTTCCGACACTTTCCGACGGCAACGTCTTCCTGGTTGTCAACAAATATGGAAAAGTCGGGTTGTATGAGCCACGTCGATTCAGGCTAATCCACACTTACCTCCTGGAGTTGTCTGACCTTGACATGATCCACCTGAACAAGTCTCTGGAGTTTCCTCAACCCCGATGTCAACGAACGCATCTAGTCGTGGACGCTGTTTTTGCCCCGGAGCTCAACCTAATTTTTTATTTGACAAACAAAGGGATACTACAAGGGTATCGGTCTGCTGTATAAGTTTATGGATTCTGATTGATTTAGTTGTGAGTAGGTATGACATTGGTGAGGTCGAGACTCAGGACTATGGGCTAGGAATCCTTCCGCAAGGGTCATTTGGTCGCTTGAGGTCAGGGGAGTGTCCAACTGCAGTCCAAAACAAAGGACACGTGGAAACTCACCGCATCCACGGACTTCCATTTTTCCCAACTTGTACAGAGTAC
This sequence comes from Pseudachorutes palmiensis, assembly GCA_009869845.1. Classification (NCBI taxonomy): domain Eukaryota; kingdom Metazoa; phylum Arthropoda; class Collembola; order Poduromorpha; family Neanuridae; genus Pseudachorutes; species Pseudachorutes palmiensis. The sequence continues at coordinate 64,889 of VNWY01000206.1, read as the reverse complement.
TTTGTCACTCCGAAAGAAGACAATACTGATTCTGATGTCACTGATGACAGTAAAGGATCGACGCTTCTGATTGGTGACTCCGAAGGTTGTGTCACCATCGTCAAAATCCCAAATGCAAAGACGCCGTTTGGAAAACGAAAAATGAGGAATTTTGTTCATCGAATTGAAACGAAGGTGCGCTTTCGAAGTTGCGGTTTCGTGTGGCTATTTTATGTTTGAACTTAATTTAGGAGCTGACGTCACTCGGCCTGTTGGTAGTCTACAAAGGTCACCGTGGACCAGTCACTGACATCCGGTTTTTAACTCAGCGTCATTCAATTGTGTCCAGCAGCAGAGACAAGGAGGTCAGCCTCTTGCTCAAGGACATGAGGAACATTCTAGAACCATCCATAATCTCACTGGCAAAGGTTAATTCCAGGAGTAATTAACCCCACTGCTTTGGTTTGATACTTTATCAATTGTTTTCCAGGGAGTGGACACGTTTGCACACTCAGAGGAAGCCAAGTTGATTGCGACTGGAAGTACTGACAGGATTGTCCGGTTATTCAACCAGTTCGTTCCTCTGATCCCAGAAGTAGAACTCAAGGGTCATAGGGCTCCAATTGTAGGGATTGAATTTGTTCACCCAGCCTTTGCCACTAACCCCATTTTGATATCGTTTTCCATCGACGTGGTAAATCAAAGAATTAACGTGTGGTAAGAGCTATATAAAATTAAACTCGCTAAAGACCAGAATTTTATTTGCAGGAATTGCGAGCATGGGATCCATTCACTTTCTCCTGTCTCCGTTCTCTCTACATTTCATTTCCGGTCAAGTCCACAATTATTTGCAAGACTCCTGAATTCCCGAATCGATCAATTTTTGTCCATTCAGACCAACCAAGATTGAGGAAAGTGTTGCAAGAGAGTACAGGTGAAGGGAAGAGTTTGGCAGAAATGGAATCCAGAAGGGAGAAAGGAGCGTCGTCGAAACGTCAAGACGAGTTCATTGTGGTTTTGTATTGCAACAGTTTTGCAAAACTACGACTGGAAAAGGACACTTCCTCCTGGCCATTTGACTTTGACGAATTGACTGCAGAATTTGAATTTATTTCGTCAAGATACCAAAAGAAATTGGAATGGAGACGAGCCTCAATCCCACAGAATCCAAAGTCAAAATTCACCAGCAGAGAAATAGCCGAGGTAGAGGCCAAAGTGGATTCCTATGTAAATGATGTCGTGAAACTGCGAATGGAGTCTCATGATCAGGGAATGAAGAGGTCAAGGAGTTCTAGTTTGTCCACTCAGTTGAAGCAGCGATGTCAACAACTGCAGGAGAACAAAGACGCGCTTCGTATGATCCTTGAAGGAGGAGTGTTCAAGAGCATGCCCCTTGTGGACATTCCACCAATCACGTTCACCACAACAGAACCACTGCCAGTGACTCAGTTGATGATTGACGCAGGGTTGGTCTCTGTGACTTCACCAGAAGACCTCGTGACCCCAGCGGCAAAGAAATGCTTTTCTGCTGAGAATATGAAGGACATGAAGGCCGAAGCAACCATTGCAAAGCTCAGCTATCAAGTTCTGGACTTGGATTCAACCAGGTCCAGCTCAGTTGGAGAGCAAGTGTCAGAAGCCATTGGGATTGAGATTCCAGATTCTGGGAGAAGCGACATGACCTCATCTGTAGATTTTTCGGAGACTGTTGACTCTGACCTCGTGGATGATGAGGAGTATCTCAGACAAAGTCTTCAGAAAATCATGGAGGATTTAAGCCAGTAGCCTAAAATTTATTCTTGAGTATTCCATAAAGAAAACAATGGCTATAGTTGCGAAAAAGGGAGCAATATATCTGACAAATGAAAGTGAAAGCCGAAACTGTTAAATCCTTACATTTTTGTATTGTTCTTTTATGAAAAGATAACAATAATTTAGAGTTAGAACACAATAAAGTTGATTTGATTCATTTCATTTTCCTGATTTCTTCGTTTTTCTGCATGGTCGCTTCTTTGCTTTCGCTTTGGCCTCAACTTTCTTCGGTGGTTTACTTGCGTTTCGCTTTTTCTGAGTTTTGGAATCGCAACTTGTCGATTCCGAAGGGTTGGCCCGACCTGGTTTTTTGGTACGAGATCGTGTCTTCCTCTTCCGTCCTCGAGAACTGCAGCTTCCATTCGAACTTGATCGGGACTTCGTTGAGCGGGAACGAGACTTCGACGAGTGAGAACGGGACTTGCGTCCTCGAGAGCTGCAGCTCCCATCCGAACGTGATCGGGACTTCGTTGAACGTGATCGGGACTTCTTGGAACATGATCGGGACTTTCTTGGAACATGATCGGGACTTCTTGGAACATGATCGGGACTTCTTGGAACATGATCGGGACTTCTTGGAACGTGATCGGGACTTCTTGGAACATGATCGGGACTTCTTTGAACGTGACTTGCGTCCACGAGAGCTGCATCTTCCCTTCGAGCGCGATCGTGACTTCGGTTTGTCTTTCCTGGTCCTAGACTTTCGTTCCTTCTTTTCCTTGCTTCCATTTGAAGAACAATTTGAACCAGCCTCGGCAGTTTCCGCACACTTGCAGTGCATTTTGTTCGCTACTTCTTCCAGAGCATGAACAAAATGGTCGAACACATTGGCCATTGCTACCTCCACATCTTCTGTGGACGCTTGAATCAATGCATCTGCTGGTATCTTCCCGAGGATATCCTCTTCCGGTTCGTTCTCGCAGGATGCTAGCCATTCCGACACAATTTTCTTGGTGGAATCGCTGATCGTTTGACACTTGCAGTCTGTCTTATTGGCCTTGTCTTCCCCGCGGCCGCCACATGCATTACTAGGGGTGTTGTTCATCAGGCGGCGTGACGCTTCAATCTCCGCTCTTGACCGTGGCGTGTAGGTATAAGGCAAGGAAGGTAGGATCGGAGGGTCTACGGCTGGAGATAATTCGGGTGGAGGATCCGTTGTAGTAAGTTCTTCTTCAGAACTCTCAATGTCCGTATTCGTCTCTTCGTCTGTGATTATAAACATGCATTAGTCTAACGTAAAGTATTTCATAAATGCCATTTCATTGGAAGTTATTTCTTAAGGTCACTTACCCATTGCTCCTATTTTCTAGCGACTGTCTTTGCCCTATACAATTTCCAGACTTGATTTTCTGCTGCTTTCTTTTTTCAGGAAAATGTCAACGAATCTTTGTTAATTTCTGCCAGACTGATTCTCAGCCACAAACCGTCGCCAAGGAAATTAATTTGTTCCACCGAATGAACCACCCTACAAGCCTGGCCAAGCGACAGAATCACGAATAAAAAAAGCGACAAAAGCCTTGTAGAATGAATGACATTTGTATTTAGAATGTTCAGGCGAATTGAATTCAATTTTGACTTATTATGACTGACTTATTAGAGATTATTAGAGCGTCTAGCACATTCGTCCATCTTCTGTGGGTGGCTGGGACACTTTCGGCAGGTTTTTGGTCACAAAATCATACAGTGTGGCATAATGGTTTCGAACTTCAAGCAACGTGATGCGGAGATGGAAGTATTCTTCTTCGTCCAGGTCGTTGATGCTACGCCGGTAGTCATCCAGATGTGGGTATTTAGCCACTTTAGTGAGAATTTTCCCACGATTCATCGGGTATTGGGTGATTTGGTGGTAGAAAGCAACAGCCTCCTCCTATCAATTAAAAACTTTTGCTTAATTAGTAGTCCAAAAATTTTATGCTTTCTAACCTCAATCTTTTTAATTTGGTCCAAGATGACTTCCTGAATGCTCACGACGAAACGAGTTTCAACGTCATGCGCTTCCCCGTTTTCGTGGTGGTGTTGATGCTGTTGAATCTTTGGAACCATAAGAGCTAGCCACTCTTTCAACTAAAACAGAAACAGGCTTATTTAAACCCCAAGAATGTCGGGAAGCATATGTCGTCCATTACCGTGTTGGAATCCTCAACAAGCTCACGAACGTGGGGCTTCACCACGTCGATCAAAGCTGTGACTTTCGTGTTGCATGTGACCTTATGAGTACATTCGTCTGCTTCACCGCCTTCAGAGACCTTCCGTTTCTTTCCAGCGCCGGATGCTTCTACTGGGACTGGGATGTTCACTGGCATATGAACTGAAACAGGGTCCGCTGTGAAGCGATGACAATCCAGTAAATCCGTCAGCTCCAGAACCTTTGCTGGGGATTTTACAAGGACTACGTTCTTGGCCTTCTCCATTACTGAGCGCTTGAAGTTGACAATGTGCTGAAACGGAAACGTTTTTTATTTTATTTATATGAGTGACACTGGCTTTTGTTCTTACGGGATTGACCTCCTCCACCGATGGCCCTGCACCCATTTCGGACAAGAAAAATGAAATTGAAATCAACCAAAGTAAATAAATTAGAATAATCAGAAATGAAGAGACTGAGTAGTTATAAAATTAAAAAAAACAGAGAGAGCGATTGAATGACTGCTGCTGTCGAACACCGCGAACCACAACTGCTCAAACTCAAACATGGACGCACATGCGCACGTCCAGGCGACAAAATCATGACAACAAAGACAGTCTTGGAGGGCAATAACCTCAAGCTTCAGCCTCAACTTGAAGTTGCTGGTAATTTTTAATAGCATCATTTGACATTCAAACGACATTGGTCTCACGCACTGACAACTGATGATATCGATATGAAGTGAATTCCACCAGGTCAAAATGGGGAGGTCAAAGAACTCATTTTGGCAACACTCCAGCAGACCAATGAGGAATCTAAAACATAAAACCAAATCCTCCAGTGGAGCTTTAGACGCTGAAGCCTTCATCAAACATTGATCGGAGCCACTAAACACTAAAACTGAGAAGCCTTGGAAGAATCAAAGTCCAACTATTTAGGTCAGGTCAGAAATCGGATGCCAAGAAATCCCTTACACCTGCTTAAAAAAAAGTTTTATAATTTAGCATATTCATTCAATTAACTAAAGATCCTTCTTCAGTGTTTGTAAGGGAAAAGCTTTACCCGAAATTCGGGTGACGAGTTGAACAAAAAGCAGCAGTTAGCAGCGTGTGTAGCCAACCAAGTGTTTTGCGGTTGTCAGCGTCGCGTCGTTCTGACGTCATTCTTTACCGACACGCAGAAATCTGTGAAATAATCAAAACCCAACATCAAGTTCATGTCAGTTGTGAAACAAAACGAAATTGTTTTGACCCCAGGTCATTGATCCTCCGTGTTTGATCCTTCTAACTTAAGAGTAGAGTGTTTGTGTCATTTTAAGATTGTAAAAAGGCGTGCCAAATGGTGTTTTTTGAGGAGGGAAAGCTTTGTTCCGTGAGTTCTTTTTTTCGGTTATATTTTGGGCCTGTGTGTCTCCCGTTTCAGGGTTGATTTTGTTGTGTGTCCCATCGGTAGTTGTCCCACTGGGCATGGTGATGGCAACTTCCATTTTTTCGAGTGGCAGGAAGGCCTCTCTCAGCTCCCATTCAGCCATGGAGAAACGGACTCTCCTCCTCTACCCTTTCTTCGCTCCATTTTACACTCCCTGCACAAACAATTAATACAATTAATACAATTAAAATACATCAACAGAGACACAAGGCTACAACACATTTTTATACAAAAACAATTTTCTAAATTAATCATAAACTCCAGAGACTGGAGGTCACTCACCGTCTCCATTTAGACGCCGATAGAAAACCGTTGGATGGAATTTTGGATTTTTTGTTAGTGCTCTGCCCAGTGACATCAAAGTTTTCTGCACTTTGGAATTCAGACACTGCCGGCTACCAAAGAAATTAAATTGTGTCCATGTCCATAGTCAGTGTCCCAGTTCACAATTCTAGAGTTAACGGTCAACATTTTTTTTGTATACAGCACCAGCACAGCTGAGTTTCCGTAAAGGTCAAATGGACATTCAAAGGTCAACAATAAGAAATAATTTACGACTGATTTAGCTTCCACGACTATGCACTTCAAGACTGGCCAATTAGGAGGGCGTTGACCCCTCAATTACTCCACTGTCCTGCCTTTGATTTGTGATGGACAATTGTCAAGTACGTTAATTTTGATATTTGAACACTGCTCTCAATTCGTAAGTCATGAAGACGTCTTCAACTGGGAGAACGAACGGGAATGGGAACAGGAAGAAAGGACATGACCCAGAGGTCACGGGAGGAAAAGGCACAGCCGCTTCGACCGTTGTCACTCTCAATGGGAAAGTCAAACCGGAACATCTGCAACAAGATCGGGAAGCTTTCCTCAATGCATTCGAAAGTAAGTTAAATTGGATATTAATTTGGTTTTATTGTTTATATTTTATTACATTTCTAAAATGCTGGTGATTTCTTGACCTTTTTAGAGCCTACTCAGATTTACAGATACATTCGGAGTAGAACGATACATTCCGTAAGTTTATAAACATATGAAGCTTCAGAAAAATGAGGAATTTCTAACGTTTTGTTTTGTTTTTAGCCTATATTTTTACACCGGAATTTATCCTACATGAAGGGTCGAATGTCACGGAACCACAAAGGTCGAGCGTCATTTTCGGTCAACGAAATCCTTGGGAAAGCTGAACGAAAGGCGGAGATTGAGAAGAATGCTGGAAAGGACACGGCAACAAACTATTACAACTTCATTCTTCTAGGCCTTTTAGATGCTGAGAATAATTGTAAGCTTTGATTCATACGAAGGAATTGACGAGTCGTTGATTGGTAAATTGAATTTCTCTTTGGTTTCAGGGGCTCCAGATACAAAGGCCAAAGTAGAAGTTCAGATTGCCAGAATTTGTGTGAAGAAACGGAAGGAAGTGAGGATCCCAATCAATAGAGCCTTTGAAGGGGTCTGTGAAATTACAGTTCAAAGCACATCAAGTACAAATGCCGTATCTCCACATAGCACGACTCCGTTGCTGACCAATAACAATATCATTCTGCATAACAATAACCATATGCCGACTAAACTCTGTCCTGTCATCTCGGTTCCCAGCGACTGCTTCAATTTGGCGAATGGACATGTCGTCCGTTCCTACATCCTCATGGTAAAAGTTTCCATTCCCAAAACTGCCTTAGTCAAGGGACCGGTGAAGACTGAAAACGGGTTTACACCAATCGCACAACAGGCTTCTTCCAAATCAGTTGTCACACCGGCTACAACGCCCCACCCGCAAGTGTCGAAGAAGACGGCATCTGTGACACCCCGTCCAATTACGCCTTCCCTAGGAGCCTACAACCACAAAATGTTCACTGTCACTCCTTCAAATTGGACAGCCAAGGCACTCGGAAATCTAAAGCCAGTGGATCTTAATCCGAAAGTTGTCATTATCAAGGACGAAGCTGTGGTGCATGTGAAGACGGCATTCAGCAGTGCTTCCGCCACTCCGTCGACACCCTCAACACCCTCAACAGAGGAAGAGCCCAAACCGAAGCGACGACGCTCAGCACCGTCGAGAGATCGGGAGCAGTTCATCTACACTGGAATCGGAGGAAGTGGTAGACAAGAAGGCTGCAGCAGCAACTCCGAGGAAGTACTTTTTATGGGTCAAATAACAATTTACGACAAGGAATTGAGCATCGCTTTGGGCTCTGCGGATTACGAACTTCTTCTCCGACAGTGCCAGAAGAGACAGGCCAGGTTGTCATTGAGTAAATTGGTAAATCAAGAGGCTTCTTGGGAAATCCTGGACTCGGTAATATTCTGCCTCAAGAAATGAACTGAGAAAGTTAAGTATACGACCAGCTGACGATTTTTGTGTGCTTTAGAATCACCCTAAAATCATGTTTCCTAATGGGGGCGGAGGTAAAGCTAAATTGCATGTGGCCATAAGAGCTTCAGCGGCGAAAGTGGGACCCTTCATCGAGCGACCAAGTTCAGTTTACTCTTCCAGTGCTTCAAATGGTAAGTAATAACACACTGTTTGCTCAAAAAAAGTCTGAATTATTCTGTTCAGGTGGATCTTACTCGGAAGATGAGAAAAAGGAAACTGGGTCGATGAGTCCAAACCATCCTACGAAAGTACTGTACCAATTTCTCTACAGAAATAATACCAGACAGCAAACGGAAGCTTGCGAAGACCTTCGCTGTCCTTGGTGTTCCCTCAACTGCCTCGCGTTGTATTCACTTTTGAAGCACCTCAAGCTCTGTCATCCAAGATTCCATTTTGCCTATGTGGTAATTGTGATTTTTATACACAGGAATCGGACAAGTTTTAATTGTGGTTGTTTCTTTAGCCTGTGCCAAATGGTGCCAAGATTGACGTCTCCATCAACGACTCCTTTGACTGCTCCTACTCAGGCTCAGCATACGATTTGGTAGCACAACCACCCGGGGAAGCATTTGCTCGGAATGGACCTACCAAGAGAACAAACATCTTTTCAATTCTGGTTTGTCGACCTGAGAAGGATATTCCGTCCCTCCAGGAGTTTCTGGAGAGTGATGAGAAAGACGTTGATCATCGAAAGACGTTCATCACAGGCCACAACAGGTAAAGAAACGAAAATTGATCCTCCGCACTGCTCGTGAAATACCGAAAGGGCCCACTCAAGTGTGATTTTTGTTTCAAACAGGCTCTACCATCACACCACCACTTGCCTGCCAATCCAACCAAGGGAGATTGATGTTGATTCGGAAGGGGAGCCAGATCCAGAATGGCTCCAGGTGAAAACCTCAATGATGCTGGACGAATTCACAGATGTGAACGAAGGGGAAAAGGAGCTGATGAAGATGTGGAACTTGCATGTGTTAAAGTACACGTATGTCTAAAACTTTACTAAAAATCTGGCCAAGGTGGTAGAGCGTAACAGACCGATTGAATTCTCTTACAGTTATGTTGGGGATTGTCAAATTCCATTGGCGTGTGAGCAGTTTGTGCACTACTGTGGAAGGGACATTATCAAGAAAAACTTGTATAGAAACTTCTTACTCCATTTGAGTAATTTCTACGATTTCGGGCTCTTGAGTCCTCAAGCAATGTACGAAACGATTCAACTGCTCCAGGGTCAAATGAAGGATAATAATACTGCCAATTCTCTCCGGGAATCATGGAAAGCTCAGGTAAAATCACTTGGAATTTCAACTCAGAATTCCATGTTCCTTCATTCGTTTTTCTTTTTTTCAGTTGTCGCATATTGAGGGCTCTTTTGACCCGAATAATTTCAGTTCAAAGTTCAGCAAGGCTTCATCTGCCTTGCCGGATTCGACCAATAACAATTTTCAGTTCACTGCCACCCCTGCCTCCAGCAACATACCCAGAGAGTCTGTACTTGACACGACAGAAATGCCGGGTAGTTCTGACACGATGATTGGAGGTTTGGTCCCCCTGCCTTCTCCAGCGTCATTTGACACCATGTTTTGATGTTATATAATTACTATTTAATAGTCATTTTATATCAAACTAATTTGGGGATTTTGATAATTTTAATTGGACATTGAATTTTTAAATTAGGAAAATTGAGATTCTCCCTTCCAATGTTAATTTCAACTTCCGATTTCTACAAAACAGTGTTCTGAATCGGTTTAATTTCTTTTGAGCAGCATGTCTTCTCTTCTCGTTCCTCAACTTGCGTTAAATTCTTGTGGTTTTAATTCAGGTTGTCAAATAAAGCTAGGATTTGGCAGGCAGAGGCAAGGCTGGGACAAAGTTGACGTGGCTGCTTGTGGGTGGCTTAATTTAATGATTTTTAAACTGACAAAGTATGAAATGAATTTAACATTTTAATTGTGTTTTGTGAGTGTGTTGATGAGAGTCGTGTCACGTGGGGGTCAAAGTGGGTGGTTGTGGGATGACATGGCAGTGAGTGGCCAATCAGGGCTCTCCACGAGAGCCTCCTTTTTTTATCTTCAAAAGAGGAGCTCCACTCCGTGTCAAGACCAACCAAGACTCTCTCACTCGTCGCCGGTTCAGCTGAGAAGGTCTCAAATACTCCAATTCACACTCAAGTCATCAATAAGTCACACTTTGACCTCACCAACACATCACACATCACAAGACCAACATGAGGGCCTTCAGAAACTTGGCTGTAGTGACCCTAGCACTCCTCGCTGCTGTCGTAGCAGAGGAAGAAGTACACTTGGATGAAGGGGTCATTGTCCTCACCAAGGGCATTTTCGATCAAGTCATCACCGGAAATGAATTCGTACTTGTAGAGTTCTGTAAGCTAATTAATAATCAACTTAAGCATCCATTTCATAGCATATGTAAATCATGATGTGGTGCCTGACCCATGCGCGTGGGTAATAACTTAAGCAGGCTGGCAGCGTTTGAGGTCATATGTCATCCAAATTGATTGTAATGCAGCGCTGAACGCTGTTGGAATCGTTAATACAGCCGGTTAACCGGCTTAATTTGACAAGTGGTTAACCACTGTCTGACGCCAGATAAATGGAGGAGAAAGAATTCCAGGTCTTGCGTTCTTAGCCGTCTGTTTTGAAGTTACAGCTGTCAGTTAAGGGGAACGGGTCACGACCTTTGGCATTTGGCGAAAGGAGCAGATTGCAACAGAAGTTATTTAGTGAATGAATTCTGCGTGTTCATACTTCAGAAAATTTTTGGGTAATATGGACATGGGAATGACACGTTGTGAGTTACATTGTCTCATGACAGGTCAGACTTCATATAGTTCATCCACGTCGAATTCCACGTCAGCTCTAGTCTTTTTATCAGCTCTAATGTAAACATTTCAACTAATAACTAGAGGGGCTAATGTATTTTAATTACACGATGGTACTTGGAATTAACATATGAAGAATAGGGAGACATCATCAGTATCCGTTATCTCCTTTCCACTTCCTCCGTGGCCAGATGATAGAGACGTTAAGAGCTGTTTAATTAAAGGCTTCGCTCCATTGTTTATGAACTAGGACAATTCATCCGGCTTATTGAGTTCTGACTCTGTTTTTTGTTCGCCATTTTAGATGCTCCGTGGTGTGGACATTGCAAGGCATTGGCACCAGAATACGTCAAGGCCGCCAAGAAATTAGAGGATGCAAATTCCGCTATTAAATTAGGTAAAGTTGACGCCACGATCGAGTCGGAGCTCGCATCTCAGAATGATATCAAGGGATATCCAACCCTCAAATTCTACCGAAACGGAAAACCAATTGACTACACTGGTGGACGTACTGCCGATGAAATTGTCTCTTGGTTAGAGAAGAAGACTGGTCCAGTTGCCAAGCCCTTGGCTTCTGCTGATGATGTCAAGAAATTCATCGAAGACGCAGAGGTCGCTGTCGTTGGATTCTTTGACGTAAGTCCAGCTCATCTAATTCGGTTTTGTTGACGGTTAGGTAAACGTTCTTGTTTTGTGGTTTTAGAAGGAAGATTCTGATGCTCACAAGGAGTTCCTCAAGGTTGCTGGTAGCATCGATGATTATCCATTCGGAGTTGTCATTGACGAGGCCACTGCCACTGAAAACAAGATTACAGGGGACGCCATTGTTCTGTTCAAGAAGGTATATTTAGTTGATTACGTTTTAATGATTTTGTTTTTTGGTGATAAGGTCAAGAGGCTAATGGTGAGTGTAATTTGTTTTTTAGTTTGATGAAGGACGTAACGATTTGACCAAGGACTTGACCGAAGAGGCAATCATTAAGTTCGTTAAGGGCAATGCCCTTCCCCTCATCGTTGACTTCAATCATGAGACTGCCCAAAAGGTCTTTGGAGGAGAGATCAAGAGCCATGTCCTCATGTTCTTGTCCAAGGAAGCTGGACACTATGACAAGTATTTGGAAACACAAAAGAAGGTCGCTGAAAACTACAGGGAAAAGGTGATGAGGATGTTTTATTATTTTGACACAATTTCCACCACAAAGTCCCAATATGAATTTCATAGGCGATGTGATAATCATGTCGTCGTTTTCCCATATTGGCAAATTAAAATGTATACTATTATCCTCCTGGCTTGACCTTGTTTATAGGATGACAGGGTGGAAAGGTATAGGACAAAATTAATTATATAATTGGAAACTCAATTCCCCAGAACCACATTTTTACATAAAATTAGGTTTTAACAATGAACTTCATTTTGTTCCCAGGTTCTGTTCGTCACAATCAACACTGACGATGAGGATCATGGTCGCATCTTGGAGTTTTTTGGGATGAAGAAGGATGAAGTACCAGCTGCCCGTGTTATCCGTCTTGCCGATGAGATGGCCAAATTCAAGCCAACCACTGACGTTTTGGGAGGAGATGGATCTGAAATGACTGCCTTCGTCAACGACTTTCTCGATGGAAAACTCAAGGTATGTCGAACTAAGAATCATTGCGTGTGCTCTCTCTGCAATTAATTTTATTTATTCTCCTCTGTAGCAACACCTGTTGAGTCAAGAATTGCCAGAGGACTGGGACAAGAACCCCGTCAAGACCCTCGTCGCCTCCAACTTTGATGAAGTTGTATTTGACGCTGAGAAGAACGTCCTGGTCGAATTCTACGCTCCATGGTGCGGCCACTGCAAACAATTGGCTCCAATTTACGACCAAGTATGTGCAAAAATCTCACGTTCAAATCCGGACTTGTGCTTAACATCTTTTGGTTTCACAGTTGGGTGAGAAGTTCTCCGATGACAAGACCGTTGTTGTTGCTAAGATTGACGCCACCGTTAACGAGTTGGAACATACCAAGATCAATAGCTTCCCAACGATCAAATTGTACAAGAAGGGAGAGAATAAGGTAAGAGGTTCACTGAATCACAACTTGAGACTTTCAATTCATCTGTTTTTGACGCTCTTGTCATATGATCCCTTTAACATTTTCCCTGTTGATATTAGGTGATAGAATACAGTGGTGAGCGAACCTTAGATGGTTTGACTCGGTTCTTAGAAACCGATGGAGAGTATGGTCAAGCTGCACCAAATGAGGTAAAGTGTACCCCTAAAATCAGTAGACGGGTACACAAACTTTTGGTGGAAAATGACCTCTCCAGAACTTTTGATTTTTCAGTTTTAAAGCATGTACTTCAGCTACCTTTTTCCTTTTGCATTTTTGGGTATTGCATGACCTTTGCAGTAGTTTTGAGCATTCTTAATTTTTGGTTTGGCTTGATTTAATTTGCATTCATCACTAACCACGTTGCTTAATTTACCTAAACTTTAGGAGGGCGTTGTTTACTCTGGAGCTCGTACTCTTGAAGGTCTGGAAGACTTCATTTTGGGACGAGAGCCAAAGGTAGCTGAGGAGAAAGAACCCGAAGATGAGGTAAACTAAGGAGGTCACCTGGAGCTTGAGCGTTAACCGCTTCTGCTTATCAATTTAAAATGGGAAATGGGGCTTATATTCGTTTGCCAATTTTCAGCAATAATTGTTCCGTTTGTTGTCTAAAGTGGGTCGTCATTTTCCAGTTTATTTGTGTACCTGTCTTGTGTTAATTCCTGACTTGTGAATAATACTTTTGATTTGTTTCCAGGCTGAAGAGGAAGACGAGGATGACGACTCCCCGAAGAAGGACGAGTTGTAAGCTGCATTCCACCATTTAATTTGCATTCAAACATCAAGAATGAAATTATCTCGTCTTAATTAAGCCCTTTCCCTCTTTCTTCACAAACTTCAAAGCCAAAATTTAATTTAATTTAATAAACTTCCCAAAGAAAAGCAGAAATACGAATCAGGTTTTAAAAAAAGCTGTGTAAAGTTGCCTTCTAATCATCCAATGAGAAGAGAACCTTACCCAATGACAGAGTATTTTGTATCCTAGTTTTGTTAGTCAGTTGAAACTAGATTAATTAGGTGTTATTAATTAACCAATTGTTGTGCAAAGGTGTCCAGTACCTTTCCCTTTCCCTTCTGCGAGGAGACAAAAAGAATTGAGACTATTTTTGTAATCTCTTGTGCTCTGGATTGATTGAACTTAAACTTTTTGTTTTGTGCCTGGATGTTGTTAACCTACACCACCAGCTTCCATTAATCGTTTTTAAATTATTATTCAATTGTTAATTAATTAGTTTTGGATGCTGGGGGTGGGACACTAAAGCCTGGTCTTTCTTTTACTTTCCAAAATGTACATTGTATCTTTAATACTAAATTGGAGTATAATAAGTCTAGTTTAATTAGTGTTCAAAAGACACAATTTCACTTCACTTGTCATCATCATCGCCGCCTATGGTACCTTACTGTGTCCGTTGTAATGAGATTAACCAGTCACCACCGTCCCGGTGGACCACAAACTTAGCGTGTGAAAATGCGTTAACTTTTTTCTTTTGAAGTCTCCTTGGTGCTGTAAAGGTTCCAGTGTATGAAGAAGACAGAAATGTCAGAGTAGTACGGAATCCTTGGGCTCTTAGATATTTACATTTTGGGGTTTAGATGTAAACTAACTGGTTTTCTTTAGTCCCGTGACCTCAATCCAGGTCAATCGAATCTGTTTTTCAATTAAATTACTAATGAGATGACAAGGGAAGGGAATGTGGGTAAAGACTCTCAGATGACTCTAATAGAGATTTAATTAAAATTGGGAATTATCGGGTGAAACAAAAGTAATTATTAGAGGAAATAAATTACTAAATCACAGTTTGTTAACAACCAAAGGTGCATTTAATCCAATATTTTCTTTTCCCTGTGGGGAATTAACCTATAAAAAAGATCACCTCCAGTGTGATAAAAATCTACAACGTATCAAACGTGAGCCCAAGACAGGAATTCTAAGAGGAGTTAAGTGGAATTCTAAACAAGTGCTAAACACGTACAGAAAAGTAAAGCTAAAGTTGAATCGCTTCCAGCGCTGGGACTTACGGCTCTGCCGCTGGTTCAGTGGACTTCTTTGGTTCAGAGACTTCTTTGCTCTGCCCCTGTTTAGGGGCTGGAGCCTTCTTCGACTGCTTCTGCGTTTTCCCTGGCTTTCCTTTCTTCGGAGCTTCAGCCACAGCTTCTTTTCCTTGGACTCCGCTGTACTTTGACTTCAATTTGTTGATCAACGCCGGTTCCAATTTTGTAAAAAGTGGAGCAGCCTAAATAAGAAAACGTTCAGATATTTCGGCTTTTCATTTTCGGTCAATTAGGATTGTAAAAACTGGGATTTAGTGAAAGGTCAATTATACCTTCCCGATGAGGTGTCCTTCAGGTACCAGTGGCTGCAATTTCGGTGTAAGAATGGGCACTTCAACATTCAATTGAGTCCGAATTGTTTTTGCAATTGTGGGCATAAAGGGCTCAAGCAGCGTTGAGAGCAAGAAAACAATCTGAACTCCCAGCCCACAAACTGTACTGCATCGTGGCAAGCTAAAAAAAAAATCAGAAACAATTATTCCAAAGTATCCTTTTGATGGGAAGCGAAGGTATAGCTGAAAACTTACTCTGCTTCTGCCTTGTTTAGAGTCCAGGGCTTATTGGACTGGAAATATTGATTCCCTATTTTGGAGATGGCAAGGACCTGACGGAGACCATCGCGGAGTTTGCAGAGTTCCAGAGCTGCTAAGTACTCATTCACTTCCCGGTTGATTTCAGCCACGACGCGGAAGTCATCTTCATTCAGCTCCATTGGGGGAACGGTACTTGAAAAAAACTTTTCAATGAATGAAAGTGACCTGGAATGAATCAAAGGAAAATTGAACGGACGTTCGATGAGCATCAATTAGCTTCAGAGAAAAGGTCGAAGGTTTACCTGTTTACAAAATTGCCCAAGTTATTAAGCAATTCTGAATTATTTTTAAGCAGGAAATCATCCCAGCAAAATGCAGAGTCTTGATTTTCCGGACGAATGAATAACAGGTAAAAACGCCAAATGTCTGCGGGGATTTCTGCAAAGGTGAATGACACAATGAGAATTGAGGTTGAGGGAAAAAACATAAAAACATCACACGCAACTAACCGCTTTCCATTGCATCATTTCCAAAGACACCAACGCCCCGACTCTTGGAAAACTTTCCGTCTTCGTAGTTGAGATACTCCGTGGCAATGATGTGGCGAACGAGTGTCCACGGTTGGTTGGTTCCTTTGAGTGAGGCAGGGAACAGAATGGCATGGAATGGGACATTGTCCTTGGCCATGAATTGGAAATACTCAATGTCGCTTGTGGGATTCAGCCACCACTGTTCCCATTGCGAAGTGTAGCAGGCGGTCATACTGATGTAGCCAATCGGAGCATCGAACCAGACGTAAAATACTTTCTCCTTGTACTTCTCAACAGGAACTGGAGTCCCCCATTTCAAGTCACGAGTGATGCAACGTTCCTTGAGCCCCTCCTTGATCCAACTCTTGGAAATCATACGGGCATTCGACGTCCAGCCTTCACTCGCTTTCTCCAACCACTCTGCCAATCCTTCCTTCTCTTCCAATTTAGGCAAATCCAGGAAAAACTGGGAAGCATAAACAATATTTATTTTATTTTGAAACTACCAAAAATACTCACGATTTAAATTTTTTTTACCTGATCGCTTTCTTTGATGACCACATCAAGAGAAGTGCAAACTTTGCAGCGAGGGTTCAGTAGCTCGTTGGTATTTGTCAGACGGCCACACTTGTCACATTGGTCACCTCGAGCCTCTTCGTATTTACACGATGGACAAGTCCCTTCCACAAATCTATCAGATAGGAACCTTTGGCATGGAACGCAATACAATTGCTGAACCGTCATTTCTCTCAAGTACTCATTCCCATTCAGTTTCAAGAAAATGGACTGGCCAATCCTGAAAAGAAATTTTAAATCAACGATAACGATAAATGATTTGAGTGAAAATTGGTCCATTTAACATTTATTTCCCTCACTCTGTCTGCTCCTTTGTAGTCGTTCGTCCAAAGTAGTCGAAGGATTATGTCAAACCATTTGTAAATCTCGGCATGGAGTCGATGGTACTTGTCACAGATTTCTTGCGGGGTCAGCTTTTCCTCCAAAGCCTTTGTTTCTGTGGCTGTGCCGTACTCATCTGTACCATGAAATGTAGAGGGTATTTCTCCCTTGCAAGCGACAATATCTGCTCAGAAAGAACGCATAGTTAACTTCTAAAACCATGAATGGTAATTAATGGTAAGTCAACCTGGCAAATACATCTGCGGAGAGTACACATCCAATGATATTCCCCAAGTGCGGTACATTGTTGACATAGGGTAACGCCGAAGTAATGAAGTAATTCTTTTCATTTTCAGCAGGCAATCTACAGACAACAGGTCATTCCTTCGTGAAGTTTAGTATTGGTAACTTACATCCTAGCGGTGGTACCCTTGGGTCGTATGTGACCCCTGACACAGCGGTGACGTCCAGCCAGTCTTGGCATCAGCAACTTCGTCTGCAGTTAATTCCATTTCTGAAAACAGAACAATCGATTAATGACAATTATTAGTGCGTATAATTTGGCAATTTCATTTGTGAATTGTAACCCACCTGTGACCTTGTTTCTTGTTCCTTGTCAACTGAACTGTCCCAATTCCTGTTTTGATGAACTGATGCAATAATGCTGACCCGTTGGTTCACTTCCTGGTCCTGCGGAGTCTCGTGACCTCGATCGTGACCTACTTTTTTTGACAGCTCTTCACAGTATGTCTTCCCTGTGCGGTGTGCGCTGAACATCTGCGATGTCTTCCCGGTGAGTAACTCGTCGCCCCCAAACACATGCATGCAGCCACACGCACAGCTTTCAATTTTTTGTGCCTCCTCTGCAATTTCACAAGAATTTGGCAATTTGTTTGAAACTCGTGTGACCCCGAGGTCAAGGACGGAGAATGAGTGGTGCACAGTCATCAGGTAGATATGCCTTACTCGGTGGTGGCCCTGGAACTTCAACTGGTCGTGGCCTTAGTGACATGGGGTCGGTGGGCTGGACATCGGAAGATCGGGACGAATCAGAAGAACCTACCAAGAATTTATCAGTGCCACAACTAAGACAGCAACAATATGCTATGCTCGAAGGTCAGTTCAGGTCACGTTGTTCGCCATTACTTTTCCTCACTTTCTTTATCCCTTTCCAGAGCAAGACCGTGGACTTGAAGCTCTCTCTGAAGTGATTTCGAGGCAAAAGAAAATTGCAACTGTAATTGGGGACGAAGTTGACTACCAAAATGGTTCGTTACTTTCGGTTATAAAGGTCAAGAGTCAAACTGTACATTTATTTCTCTGTTTATAGATTTGATTGAAGATATCACGGACCATGTAGACCGGACGAGGGACCGATTAGTAGGGGAAACAAGCAGGGTCAGGACAATCGACCGTAAAGACAATACTTGTGGTAAGGTCACTTCATCCCTTGAGACAGAAGAATGCTTTCCCACAGCGATTGACCCTTTGCAACTTCCAGGCTACTGGGTGGTTATTGGCATACTTCTCCTCATAATTATAATCATCGCCACGGTTTAAAATCACTGTTCCTGAGCAAGACACAACTATTGTAAGCGCATTTAAAATTTCTTTTTTATTATATAATGCATAAAAGATATCGGAAACTTAATACAGCGTTGAAAATAGCGTGAGTGAAGTGGTCCGGTTTGTAAGCTTCAGTAATCAGTCTTCGGGGACTTCTGTCGTCAGCAGGGGCTGGCGATCATCAGCTTCGGACGGTCGCGTTCGTACTCTGTTGAACAAAGAAAAGCGTCAAAAATGCATAAGCCATATTTTCATTCACAAAAACACATTTGGGACAATTATTTATTAACTATAGGAAGTAATGAATTTATAAGGTAGGACGAAAATGAATGAATTAAACGAGAAAATGGCTGAAAGGAACAGGGGAAAATCATAACTAGGATCACAATTCACAATCACAAGAAAAGAGATCGAAACTAAACAGAAATAAACCAAATATCACAACAGGGATTTATGTACTCACGCAGCGTCTTTAGAACCCCCTAAATCCCTTGGATCTCGATTCCAGCGCTGTTCCTCGCCAGAGCCAAAAATCAAGTAGAAAATATTGTCAGATACCAAGATTGCAGCTGCAATGAGGAATATCTGTCGCCAATTCTCCAGGGACCTCTGCCAATGAAGGACAAACAAATGAAACAGACGTCTAAAAGAAGCTTTTGCTTAATTGCTTACGCCATCGCTGATGATTACGCCTGCAACGTATGGGGCCAGTATCCCCATCAAATTGGCAAACCCTGGGAAATAACGACATTGAAAGACAAAGTTTACTTTGCTGTTGGTTTAAAGTACCATTCGTGACTCCCATCATGACTCCCGCATGATTTGATGCGATGTCGATGTGATTAATTTGAACCGCGGCGTTGAAGGCACCGCTGAGTCCAATGCTAACGGTGATCAGGGCCACTGCAAGGACACGGTCACAGCCAGCGTAAGCGACGCACACCAAGAAAGCCGCAGATCCAAAATGTGCTGTTTAACAATAAATTAGATTCCTTAGTTCCGATAAAATTAAGATTAGATTCTTGCTTCCGCAGAATGACAATGTACCGATGGAATTGAAGACTTTGCGAACCGTTGTTGTATTTGCAAGTTCACGCTCTCGAAGGTAATCGGCGAACCAACTAGCAAAAAGACCAAAAACCGTCATCGCAAAGTATGGAACTGCGCTAATGTAACCATTCTGGAACATCAAGAAAATTACATCAAAATCCCACCGTTGTGTAAAAACTGTTGAAAAGAAATGAACTCTCACTGATTTCATGTCGAAATGTAGAATGGTTTTCAAGTAGGTCGGTAATTCTGTGAGAAGGGTGTACAACCCCCTAGAAAACATTGTAATTGTAATGACCCAAATTGGTTTTTAAGTTTAATTCACCATCCATGTCCAGTTTGTGCGACTAGGATGGCAATGACTGGCATTGAAGTTAGCATCTTCACCCACGGAGTAGGAACTTTATACTGCAAAAGAATTTAAATCAATAGCCTGGATGAAAAGATTCCAAATGAATAAATCCTAACCTTTGACATTTGTAGTCCAATGGAATGTTGAATGTACGAGAGTTCTTTTGGCTCTATCCTGGGGTGGTCCTTGGGACTGTCAAAGACCAAAAAACACCAAGCGATGAACCAAATTATCCCAGCGATTCCCATGATATAGAATACTGAGGGCCATCCTCCCATGAAATTGGAACTAATCAAGTAGCCGCACAGTGGCAGCGTCACCACCGTCCCTGCTTGACATCCGAGGTAGATAAAGGCACCTAGTTTTGAACGCTCCAGTGGTGGTAACCACCTCGCCAAAAGTGCATGCATGGACGGATTAGTAATCCCCTGAAATCAAAAATTTCTAAATAAAATATACAAACTTCAAACTTTCAACTATCAAACTTTACAAAACCATTTACTACTCACCTCTCCTAGGCCTTGGATAATCCTGCACGCAATCATCAGACCTTTTCCAGATCTCGCTGCAAGCGGCGTGAGAAGAGAAAATACGGCCGTGACTAGCATACCAATTCCAAATGGCCATTTGCCACCAATACGTTCGGCGAGCATTCCACCTGGAACTTGAAGGACGACGTATCCCCAGAAAAAGGCTCCAAGAATAATCCCTTGGTCCTCTCCATTCCAGTGAAACTCTCCTCCAGAATCGTTTGCTGCCGAAGTATGAAGTGAGTTCGGTCCATCGATGTCACCACCCGTTCCATGAAGTAGCGCTGGACAGACGTCCCCAGTTGCATTAGTCTGAGCAGCAGAGTTATTCGTGGCTACCATAGCCACAATGGCAATAGATAAATTGACACGCATTGCATACGAGACAGCAAACCCGATGAATCCAAGGGTTGCCAGAGTATGTCTCGTTCCCCATCCATCTGCAATAAAATCACGGTTAATAAAACCAACCTGTAAATGATTAATAATTCACCTGGTTTTGTAAAGCTGGTGTCATCAGTATTCCCAGACTCTATTGAAGAACTAGCAGTCGTGGATGTTCCTAGTTCAGCAGAATCATTCCTTCTCCAGTTAATAATTCCAGGGCTTCCTTGACTTTCTTCCATGTCATCCGAGCTTTGTCTCCTGCGCCATGACATTCTACAAAATCAGATCTAAAAGCTAGGTAATACTGATGTTGGGGACCTGCTAGATTTTTAACGTGATTAAAGCAACAGGGAACAGAGATACTTAGATTAAAAACAGCAGAATAACAACTGCTATGGATGAAATTAAGACTTTAGGCCATGTTGCCTGTTCTGGACAAGATTAATCGTCGATTCCCTGGATAAGTCGTTTGACAGGGAGTGTGGATTGTAGTTAATTAGAGTCTCAATTAGTATAACACAGTTGGGGAATTGAAAGGGAGGGAGGATATTTTGAGGAGGAGAAAACAGCTGATTTTTCCAGCTGTTGGAGGTGGTTGACCTTGAGAATTTGCATTCAAAATGAATCTCACTTTGCCCCACAAGGGGAAGTGGGGCGCCAAATTCAAATAAAACACGCGACTAAATTCCTCAAAAAAATCAGATTTTCTTGAGAAAATTAATTGATTGTGTTAATTAAAATCCTCCGAATTCCTTCTTAATTTTAAAACCAGTGACCTCCGTAACCTCAGGAATTACTTATTTGCCAGATAGGATGGTGATCATGGAAGTAGAGGAACAGAACATCCGATCCACCAAAGTGGACAAAGCCCTTGAAGTGGACATTGACATGGGGAATCTCTTGGCATCCGACCCAAATGAAATCCAGGTGAAACTGTTCAGGTACAAGCAGTTAAGCAGCATCAGCGTATTACAATTACACCCCTCAAAACTGTCATTGTACTGAATAGTCTTATGTTTTAATTTAGGGAAAATCCATCGGCGTATTTGAAGTCCTTGACCCGTGACAACACACAGCTTCTTCTGAACAAAATCTGGACGTTACCTTTTGAGCGTGTGGATGACGTCGTTGTAGCCAAACTACCACCGCCAACTGCTCTACTTCCTAGAGAGAAGCCAGTCCCCAAGCCCAAGACCCCAAGCAAATGGGAAACTTATTCAAAAGAGAAGGGGATTGTGAAACGCAAGAAGACGAAGCTCGTCTGGGATGAGATTGTGAATGTAATTGGTTACTATTTAGCCTTACTTTGACTGTTACTTTGTCCTTTAACGAATCTATTTTTACAGGCGTGGGTTCCAAGGTTCGGCTACAGACGGGCAGCGGCAGAGCACGAGAAAGACTGGGTCCTTGAAGTACCCCAAAACGCAGATCCATATGAGGACCAATTTGAGAAGAAAACTGAAGCCAAATCCGAAAGGGTTGCAAAGAATGAGTTGCAGCGGCTTAAGAACATTGCGAGGTCAAGGAAAGTCCAGCTCCCTACGGCTGGATTGGTTCCTACTGAAAAACCCTCGAAGAAAGAAGTAAGCGACCGCCTCCTTTAAAGTCCAGGCACGACCCACTAATCAGTCATATCTTTCATTCTCATTTCAGTTACATCAGGCAATGCACGTGGCAAAGAAAGCTACTGCTTCACTCGGGAAATTCCAAGAGAAGCTACCCAAGGAGAAGCCATTACGAAACACAGGGAAGAAACGCCAATTCCAGCCCGTAAATCAAGACACGGCGATTGAAAAATCAAAGAATTTGGAAGTGCTGGACACAATAATGAATAAGAAACCGAAGATTAATTTTGAGAAGGCTGTTAACAAAGAGGTTCACCGGGAACAAGTGCAGGATGATGACGATGACAAGAACCGGAAAGGGACTAAGCGCGTACGGAACGTTGTGCAGAAAAACTCACGTGCGAAGAAAGGCCCTGCTAAGAAAGGGAGTTTCAAGAAAGGCCCCTCATCGGCCAGATCCAAGCCCAAGAGGAAATCACACTAAGTTAGAACATTATGTTATTTCATCGGAAAGTAAAACGGATGTTTTACACACTCTACTCGCCCATCATCACTTCCCTTGTGAGACCTGGTGCTTCTTGTGGATGTCCGTGGATTCCAGCGTGGGTTGTGGGTTGTAGGGGTAGATGATTGTAGTCCCAGACTCAGTTACCGTTTTCCCACTTCCATCTTGGATTTTTGGTTTACAGCAACAACAGACTCGGCTGAAGCTAAAGACAAAAGAGTCTTTAGGACTTCAGCACCAGCAGCATCTCATTCTGTTGAGAGGGACGTACTTACAAGCGACGGCATTTCTGTAGCACGGGAGGTTTCAGTCTTTCCACAGGAGTTTCGTCCTCAGCGAATGGGGTCTTCATTTTATCACGGAGAGCCGTAGACATCCCAGCTATGACCTTCGGGTCAAAATCAGGGTCTGGCTCTGACTCTCGGAGATGTCCAGCAGGAGAAAGGACCACAGTTGCATTCTGCTTTTTAGCTGGAGAAACGACCACAGTCTCAGGTTTTTTAACTGGAGAAATGACCAGAGTCTCAGGCTGTTTTTTAGCTGGAGAAATGGCGACAGTCTCGGGTTTTTTAGCTGGAGAAATGGCGACAGTCTCGGGTTTTTTAGCTGGAGAAATGGCGACAGTCTCCGGTTTTTTAGCTGGAGAAATGGCGACAGTTTCGGGCTTTTTAGCTGCAGAAATGACCACAGTCTCAGGCTGTTTTTTAGCTGGAGAAATGGCCACAGTTTCTTGTTGTTTTTTAACTGTGGAAGTGACCGCAGGCTCTTGTTT
The DNA here is from genome assembly GCA_009869845.1 of Pseudachorutes palmiensis. NCBI lineage: Eukaryota > Metazoa > Arthropoda > Collembola > Poduromorpha > Neanuridae > Pseudachorutes > Pseudachorutes palmiensis. Next base: position 41,492 of record VNWY01000206.1, on the reverse strand, counting down.
TTTCGAGTCGAGAGTCTCCTGCTTTCTGGAGTCGTGGAGGGCGTGAGTCTCAGGATACTTGGGCTCGGGGTACTTCCGTTCATGACTCATGTTCCACGGTGACTAGACCACAACCCTCAGAAGAACCTAAAAAAGCCAACGGTTTTTAGCACTTTGAATTTGTTTTAAAAACTCGTATTTGACTCGCCATGCGTCGTCGCCGCGCTGCTGACATAAATTGCCATTCCCATCAGTTGCTCCTAGTGATAAAAATGAAACCCAGAAAGTGGGGTTTCAAATCGTACGTTCTCGCTTATCGTCTCACTTAACTTTTTGCGAATGTTTAATAGTTCATTGAAAGACATTTCCTAACATTTCTGGACTGAAAATTGGAACAAATTGTTAGGAAATTGAGAAGGGTTTACAAGGGTTTTTAAATGTAAAGGAAAGTTAAGAGAAGAGAAATTCTAAACGCAGTAGAAAAATACCCCTGACGAAGAATGAGAAAACTAATGGAACCTAAGGTTTTTTGGGTGGAATGGTTTGAGTATTTTGGTTCAACGCGCAGTGACGTTTCCGTTGAGGTCTGGTCCTCGACCTTTGCCCCTCCTCGATTTCTTTCCTCGTGGGCGTTCGTCTTCATCCGAATCTGCAGGTGCTGCCTGACTTTGATCTACAACGTTATTACGATCCGGTGGAAACATTCTACGCAAATGAAAAACAACAGTTAAAACATGAAGTCAGAATCATCCCCGGTCTTCCACAAATTACCTGAGAATACTCGCATTCTGAGTAGCTTTCAACTCTGTAATGTCGAGTGGCGTGAAGAGAAAGAACTGGCGACCGTTGAATCTATTTGCATGGGAAATGAGTGCATTCTGGCTTGCTTTTCGGTTGAATGGGTCCATGAAGACATCGAATTCATCCAGCATGAAGAAGGGACAATCCATGATTTGCCACATGGATATGATGTAGCAGATGGTAGCAAAGGAACGCTCACCACCTGAAAGACCATTTGTGTATTCCGTCAAGTGATGCTTCACTCGGTTGCCGTTCCTGCCGTTCAACAGTTCCTGAGTCTTCTCATTCGCTTTTCCATCAGGGCAGACAAAGTAATACAGTTCATGTTTCTCATGATCAATCAGAAGCCGGCCCTGAAGGACAGAAAATAAAGATTCAAAAAGGGTCTAAGAAACTTATAAGAAACTTACGTTGTAACCACGAGATGAAATGAGGGCATGAAAGCAGCTCATCAACAAATTCCCAATCACTTGGATCATATTGGTGTAGTATTTTACATTAGCATCCACATAAACCATGAGCATCTGAAGACAAAAACAAAAATCGTCTAAAACACATCACGTATTGCAGATCATTGGTTTGGAAACTCACGCGGAAGACTTCGTACCAGCAACGGTACTCTGTGTTTAAGTCTTCGTATAGTTCAGTTGCTAAATCCAAGTTACTCATGATTTCATCCCGATTTCCAGCAAGTCGCTTTGCTATTTGAATACGAGTGGTGTACTCCTGCACTTCCTGCATCAGTGAAGCAGCAGTCCTGGAAGAAACGAAATTCACATGGATAAAATCTTTGATTTTTATCCCAAACAAGGAAACTTGCAATTGTTTTATACCTCAGAATCTACTACTAATATCATGTGTACAGAATCCAAAGATTCTCAAATGGATATTCTCTCATCATTGAGTGAAGTTCAAGAAGTGAAAGAGTTGACAAAGTTCTTACCTTTCAGAGTCAATTCTGCCACCTTTGGCTTCAGCTTCGACAGATTTCTCCTGAACAACTTGCTCTTGATTCTGAAGCTTTGGCCTGATTGACTCACACTGAGCTTCAGCCTCTCGTAACTTAGTGGCGGCTTGTCGTCGACCCTTTAGAATAAAAAAATTGTTAAGGAAATGAATTTCTGACGATTTGTATAACTTACATTGTCCAAGTGCTCCAACTTTTGTTGATAATTCTCTTGTATGTCTACAAGACGCTGGACCTCAGACTGCATGGTTTCATTTTCAGACGCTATGTCAGTCTTCTTTTGACTCAGTTCTTCAATCTTAGGCGTAAGGACATTCATGGTATTCGCTAATTTGTGTCGATTTCCTTCTGCAACCTCCAGCTGTGCTTTGTTTTCGTTCAACTCTTCCATCTGAAAGTAATGAACAAAGGTTACACACAAATCATGCCTTTTCGATCCAGAACTGAGAACGAGTGCTTACGAAACTAGCAATGTCTGGTCCTCTGGCAGTTGGTTTCGGAAGGGAGAGAATACTTGTCTTCACCTCTGCCAACTTCCGCTGAGCTGCTCTCACTGCTTCCTCGTGCTGATTGAGCTCACCTCTGAAGATATCTTCCTCGCGTTTCTTCCCTGTGAGTTCTGGAAGAAGTTCCTCAAGCTCCTTCTCTGCTGCTTTAATTCCGTTCGCCAAATGACTGAAAATGAAAAGTAGGAATTTGTTAATCATATCCAAAACTCGACAAGTAAACTTACCGTAGTTGAGCTTCAGAGTTGCACTTCAAGTAAATATTTGCTATACGGTTGTTCCTCGCCTCCAATCTGTAGCGAGGATCGGGAGTGATTTGATAAAAGTCCAAGGTGTAGCCAGATCGGCAATTGACAGGGAAACTGGAAATGTCAAAGCATTCTTAAAGCATTCTGAGGAAGTCATCTTTTTTGTATCCCATCTTACTTCGGATGTCGCCGGTCCTTGAGAATATCACAGGCATCTTTTCTAGTCTCAAAAAGTAGAATCCGCTCAATCGTACAAGAATCAATCAAAGTATTCAAGATCGCGACATCATTGTCCGTAATGGAAATCACATCCAGAATCGTCGGATGCTTTTCCATTGAAGCCGATCTCTGGCGGTAATCGTAGGCCTGAAACATAGTTATAAAAATCAAAATCCTCCCACAGGGAGTATTGAAGGTGTTTTACTTACACGCAGGAAAGCAGAACGATTGCATATTACGGAAGGAGTACGAACGACGGGTGCGGTTTCGCCGATTTGTGTCAGTCTGTTATTTGCAAAGGTTTGTTTGATCAAATGATTGAGCAATCGCTGATCTTCGTTGTTTTCAACGACAAAGTCGAAAAGTTGTGGTCCCAAGATGAGTTCAATTAGACGAATCCATTTTTCATTCTAAAGAAAAATGTAAATGTAAACCTTTGGTGATTTATCATGTGATTTAGCGCTTTACCTTTACGGTGAAGCAAGCCCCCAAAGGTCCACGCGGGGGGACCTTGAACCTGCTCTGATTAGCCTGGATTTTAGCCATGAGCGTTTGCATAGTGGGACCAAAGGAAGCATATTTGTTGACATTCTTGTTTTGCAATTGCTTCCCTTCCTCCTTCAATCTCGCTGTAAAACAGAAATATAATTTCACGATTTCCCGAGTTTAGTTTAGACTTTTTAGATTTAGATTTTCTTACTGATTCGGCTCCTCAAGTCCCGTTCCCTTTGAACTAAATCCCGGAGCTGGGTTTGGATGGACTCATTTCCAACTTTAAATTCCTCCCGTTCTTTACGAAGTGAATGCAATTCACGTTCACGTTTCTCTTGCTCGATGCGAAGCCTTTCCAAGTTTTCTTCATACTTGATTTTTGCGGTTTCAGCTTCGCTTTGTCCTGAGGTTGAAAGCTCTTCAATCTTGACCTCAAGATTTTGAATCGTAGACTTGAAATTGTTTATTTGAAGCACAAGAGCACGATGCCTTCCTTTGTACTCGTTATTTTGGCGCGTGAGCTGACTCATCTCACGAATTGTGTCTTGCTCGATTTTTCCATTGTTCCGTAACTGAGTCTTCAGAGTTTCGATATCATCTCGAGTTGGACTGGAGTGAATGGATAACAGTTGTTAAAAATTAGCACAAAATGTCCCTATTTTTAATCATTTACCGAGGAGTGTTGACGAATTTTTCTCGTTTGCTCACAACCTCGGCATGAACTTCGTTCAGTTTCTGTCTGACTTTTTCATTCCTCTCCTGCTCCTTTTGTAAAACCTGAAGTTTCTTTTCCTCAATAATGACAAGGGACCAGTAGTATTCGGCAGTTAATTTCTCGATGACTTCCTCCATTTTCTCTGCCTCATCTAGTTGTTCCTTCTTGCGTCTGCACTCCATCATTTCTTCACGACGAGTTCTCACAACCTGGAAATAAAATTTATCATAAGAGGCATCCAACCCTATAAACTTTGTAAGAAAATCGTACGCCTCGAGTCCTGAGCAAATTCTTTCGAGTGTCTTCCATGTTTTGTTTACTTTCGGTGAGAATCCGATCAAACTGAGCAAGGGAAGATCCTTCGAAGAAAAATTTGTACCTAAAGCAATTGGAGTACCCAATAATTAAATTAAAAACTAAGAATTAAGTTCAAGACTACGAGGATTAGCATACTTGTCCTTTGGGTCCTTTGTTTTGAGAAAGCTCCTGGCTGCTTCTTGATTCAAAACAGCAACAGGGTTATCAATCATGATCCCCATGCTGAACAGAATAAAATCAAGCTCTGTCTTCTTCAAGGCTCTGAATCGGGAACTAAGACCGTCGCATATTTTGTATGTGGAGCTCCCACGAACATCTAGCACACGTTGAATGATAATTTCCTCTCCATACTTGTCCTCGCGTAAGGCCCCTTTGTTCCCCAGCGTAACCTCAATCTTGGCAAACTCCTTCCCAGTTTTAACCAATTCTAATCCAGAGCAAAATCACAGTAAAACTAATTTCCACCATTCTGTGACTTAGTAGTTTTACCTGAAAGGGACTTTGTTCGACTTGTAACATTAGCACGAGCTCCCAGTCCAACAATAATCCCAGACAGGATGGCACTTTTTCCGGAACCGTTTTCTCCAGTGATGAAGTTAAGATTCCCATGCCACTCTTTCTCAAAGCTCTCATGACACATGAAATTGAATAGCCGGAGTTTCTTGATAATGCCAGAAGGAGGTTCATCGACAATTGCTCCCTAAGGATGAATTAATTAGTGTTTATCCCATACGATTAAGCATAATGAGACTCACTTCAAGCCGTTTTTGTAAGAACTCAACGAGCTGCATTGTACCGGACTTCCAGAGACTGGACTACCCCACAGTTACCCGGTCTTGACCTGGTGTTTATAAAACCTTGTCATGTCATGTACTCTTTCAATGAAGAATAAGTTGTAGCAACTAATGGGTACTTACAATGCCTTCGTCCAGGTACCAGTCTGGTACTCCAGCGCCAGTTGTCAACTTGGCGAATCCAGGAAGAGTGGAGCTTGAACGAGCAACGAGAAATGACTGGATTTCTCCGGTCCAATTTTATCTCCTTTCTGCCAATCACAAAGGAATTCCCAGCAAAATTTAAATTCGTGAAATTCTTATGCCAGGGTTCGTCTGGTTGTGACCTCAATGACACGATGGACATGACATGGACATGGATCTGACAGAAAACAGAAGACAGCACAGCTGATTGACTGAATCATCCTCTCTCTACGCCTCAAACAGGTGACAGGTCACGGGAGTTTATTTTTTTATACATGTAAGGGGATGAAGTTCAATGAAGCTGATTTGCTCCACTTGGCACAAACACGGAAACCAAGGCTCGAAGGTAGACTTCACCATCGAAGTCCAAAATCAAGTAAGAGGTCACTTGAGGTCAACTTGAGATTCTAATTGGATTCATTTGGTCTTAGCAATGCTCTTGGCGTTCAAGGAGAAATTCTTTAGGCTTGCTGGCAACTTGTTATTCTACTACAAAATATCAGAATTTGGCCAAGTGGAAACCCAGGTCAGGTCAATGATAAACGATGATGAAATGGAAATTAGACATTTTGAGTGTATATGACATTTGACATTTTTTGTAGCCCTTGGGAGTGATCGTCCTTGAGAATTATTCTGTCCGTCCAGAATCTACCTTCAGCTTGCCTTTTGCCTTTGAGCTAACGTTCCATGACGAACCGGACAAGCATCATGTTTTCACTGCCAGGACAGAAGCGGATATGAACAACTGGATCAAAACCCTCCAGGAATCTAGGTAAAGATAAAGCTCAGATTTTGATCAGATTTGGATTAATCAGGTTGTTTTAACATAATATTTTTGTGTTGCAGCTACCAATGCTTGAAGCAAGAATATGACATGCTAAATGCACAGGTCAATGCTGCCTTGGTTTTGTCTCAGCCCAGTCTCCGCTCAGCATCGGCGGTGCCTGTACAAAAGCCAAATGCTTCATCTACTGGCGAAGATCTGATTACCTTTTAGAAACCATCGACATTCTTTTGACAATCGAGACGATACAACGAACAATAAATACGCGCAACGTTAATGGAAGGTAATGTGAATTAAATTGACAATCTGAATGCTCTGGTGGTGGGTTTGCAGCCAGATTCTGTAGTGAAATTAATTCCTTGTTTTGATAGGGGTAGAGTAATTTATAACCTTGGCCTACTCTATCGCTTCGCTGAAGCAGCATGTTTTTACGCACTTCCGCTGCGGTGCTTCAGTTCCCCAAATATGAAAATAACTTTTAATCTCCTGCTGTTAATTGCCCCGATTCCGGATAAAAGCATTTGGAAATCGAACCTGGTTTTCTTGGCAGTCGGAATGACATAAACCAAAGCGTTGTCACTCAAGCGTGAGTGACAACTTGTGCGAAAAGTCTGTCTATACGGACTAAGAATAATCCCCAAGGTCTTTTTAATTGAATCAATAAGAGATTCTTCGTTTGGAAGGATATGAACTTTCTGTAGAGTAAATCATGATTAACTAATCCAATTGTGAGGAATTGATATTAAGACACTTGTACAGCAAATTCAAGTTCTCTCGGGTACACACTCGGCCTGACCTAAGCAGCTACAGCAGACTCCTGACACACTTTTCATGACAAACTAGCAATCTGCGAAAATGAGGAACTGCAGAAACCTTCCACTTCAATATGCGTTCAAGCTACTCTCGAAATTGATTGGCTGAAGCCTGTGCGTAGAGAGAGTTGACACGCCGTTGGAGCAATAAGGTCAAAAGATGGGAGTGAGGTCACAAGTGTCGGGAATTCTTCCACCCCTAATCATTGGAGTCATCAGCATCCTGCTTCCGGAAGTGTTGGCCTATGGGAAGACTCACATCGGCATGACGTAAGGGACAGCATCTTCTCGTCACAGTTCCAAATCAAGTTTCACTGCGTTGTTTTCTCTATTCCAGTGGCTATAAACCTTTGAAGGATATGCTGGACGGTCTCTTCCTCGACTACGAGAAAAGAATACGACCATTTCACAAAGGTAAACTGCCGAATTCCATTCAATTACACGGAATCAAAACGTTTCCTCAAGGATTTTCGAACCCTGCGTTTCCTATTCGACCTATTCAACTTTTGGATTTTATCTTTAGCTTTCCAGGGAAATTAATCGAGCGGCTGGAAAGCAGAATTTTTTACCAATTTTATTCGACACTTTCTTGAGTTTTGATCATGACTCCGTTTTCTCGTGAGCGTGTAAAAATGGAGACATTTGTTTGGATTTCCTAAGGAAGGGTGGGACCATTGTTGAGAGTTTTTTAAAGATACTCCACAATATCACATTTAATTAAAATGTTGGGACATGAAAGCATCATTTTGGATTTCGTACTATTTGGTGCCGGAGTCTTTTCTGTCAGTAGTTTCTGGAAAATCGGGAGGAGTGTGACATCGAGATTAATTTCAGAGAAGAGATTCGTCGTGTCTAATTTCCGAGGTACGGAGTAGGAGCGATTGTACTTGGAGAGCAAATTGGGCTGTGGAATATTCTCACTGGAGGCGTAGTAATAGGGCTTAGGACTAGTCACAGGCTTAGCAGTCAAATTAGTAGACGAGTGGCTGATCGATGAAGTATCCGGTTGATCTAAAAACCAACGAACCAATCAGGAGACTCGCTATAAATTAATTATAATAATCTTAAAAATGGACCTTACCAGCACTACCTTCAAAGAAAATCTCTTCCCCGAATTCGCTAAGCTTCAAGTGTCCACTGAGTCTTCCACCCCCTGTTGGACTTTTCAGTTTCCTCACCCCTGGTTTTGATCCTCGCCTTTCTAGCATGTTATTCTCAATGTATCTGGAACTCTCCTTTTGCAAAATGTTCCATATTTCTCCTGTGGTTTGAACACTGGGTCTGTGTTTGTCTATTTGGATGACTTCCTGACTTCCGGTTGTGCTGGAAGGGGCTTTCTGACTATGAGTGGTTGAAGGAATGCTCCCACCACGCGTCCTTAGTTGTGTATACAAATCAAGCAGTGACTCGGACTCGGGTGGTTTCTCAGGCAAAAGGGACTTTTCCTCGATTGTAATTGGCTCATTGTCCTGCTTGAGGTCAGTGGCAAAGAGAATTGTTTTGGCAGAGTTGATGACCCCAACAGAAGTTGTGGAAGTGGACCATGTGGACTGCTGTGCGGAGGAAACTACGGCAGACAAGGGAAGACTTGGAAGCGTCAGGGCAGCAATACCTGGATACTTTAGCACCGCCTTTTTCCTATAAAATCAACCAATGGAGTCCCCGCACGAAGGATTCTGGTCCTAATTCAATTTGTTTTATTCCTTACTTGGGACTCGCTGACTCATCGTCAATGTAGACTTCGTCACCACCGTCAGAGTTGAGTGAGTAGAGTGAACTCACGTCCGTGTCTTCCTTCTTCAACAAATCCGATTTCGGAATGGTCAGATGCATCGCATCCTCGAGTATTTCATTGGCTTCGTCACCTAGGATTCTCGCCAGGGCCTGGAATAATTTTAAAAAGTTAATTTAAACAAATTAACGTTCAATTAACTTTTCCCTTTACCTGTATCTCAGTATCGATTTCCCTAATTTGTTTTCTATACTTGGAGTTGATTCCTTTGGCAGATTTAAGCTCATGCTCATACAAGCTTGTTTGGGAAGGTCGCCGACCTCCTGCTCCAGTGCTGCTAAATGTAGGTTTGATCGTCGTTCTCAAACGCTTTTCTATCGTTCCTTTTGGATTCCTTTTCAGTTCAATTACCTAAATGAAGGAAGAATTAAAAAATCTGTGGGTTAGAAAGGGTGGGTGTCACCTTTGGTAGGAAAACTAAGCAAAGAGTGGCAGTTGTGCAGAAGATGATGAAGATGCTGATGATGACAAAGGAAACATCTTGTTTCTCAGACAAGACATGGGACAGTGGAGCACCAATTATGCACATCATGACGGAATTGTAAACGCTCATTCCAATGTACTTGGAGTCATTCAACGCTGGGATTGACACGTGACGAGTCTCCCAAGCCAAGAAGCAGCCAAACATCTAAAAATCAAAAGTGACAGTTATCGAATATTTACAAATCAAATGTAAAATGTTGACTTGCCATGAGGAGCCCTTTGTATGCGTAGATGCAACCCACAAATATCGTCATGTAGTCCGACTTGCAGTACTCAATCTCAGGGATGATTTCAACATCGTCGTTCACTGGATCAATCTAAGGGTCAAAAAGAGACTTCAATTTCATTCGGGGTCAGGGGTTCAGCCGTTCTTACGTATTTGGTCATGTTCTTCGTTTCTCTGTAGAATGGATCCAGTAATTGCCAAGAGATCATGATTGCAAAGTCAGTGACGAGTAGGATCCCTACGACGATGAATAACTGCATGTCCTTGATTACCTGAAATCCCCACATCGAAGGTCAAACCCAGTGAAGCTGTGTGGGAATTGTGTGTAAAAACCTTCTTGTTTAGCTTCACATTAGTGAAGATTGAGTGGACCCTCCATGTTTTGCTGAACATGGATCCAAATGCAAGTGTGAATCCGGCCATAAGTACCCAGGCCCTTCCAGTGCATAGATAAGGGAACGCGTCCACTGACGTTAGTTTAGAATCCAGTCCCAGAATGATGACAGAGGCGTAGGTGAAGATACACCCAATGATGATCAAGTTGTTCAAGTAAGGGGACGACATTTTGATGTACCTGGGCAAATGTGGATTACAGAAAGGATACTTCGTCAAGGGACCAGAGGCCCTTACCTTTGATTCCTGAATTTGATGTTAATTGCCAAAAAGAATCCAGCCCCGAGAATTCCAACGCATGCCATGAACGAGAAGGCAATGAACAAGGTCAAGTTGACACGCGTGTGCTCACTAATCTAAAATCCGAACAAGAAAATTCTGAATTAACATCGAAGCGGTTTCTACTTTTAACACAGTTGTGGTAGTTGGGAGCGTTGAGACATTACTTGAATAGTTCGATCCTTTGGAGGTCCTTTTCCAGCCCATGCAATGCGATTTGGGTACTTGGTCAAGTTCATGATTTTGGTGACACTGTCATACTGACCGACTTCTACTTCTACATTAACGGTGTTATACGTTTGGAACTGCTTGATCAGAACAGAGCCCTTCCGCCCATTATCCTGGAAACGAACAGGACCCTGCGCGGAAGGAAAGACCATGAACGTATTTTCAATTGCAATTGGTTTAGTTTTACCGTAACGCCCATGAAGCTTGTTGCTTCGAGACTATCCAGAATCGCATTTTCCCAGAAGATATCCTTGTATTGGAAGGTGCTTAGCAAATACTTTTTGTTCTTCACTGTTCCTCCTTTGTAAAAGTTGGAAGCGTTGTGAAGGGCAAGTGCAAGGGCCCAAATCCCATCGTAAGCGTAGCCGTGAAAGCGTGATCGAAGTTCCATCGAAACTACTTCGTAAATGTAGTTGTACTCTGACGGAGTCTGCAAATAATCCAGCATTATTAGTCAAACCTTTGGGGGAAAGTGGAGCTTTTACCCGGCCACTAATTGTGACTTCGTCTGCAGTGCTGAGTGGCAATACGTCCATAAGCAGGGCACCACGAAGTGCCATTTCGATATCCTGTAAGCTGCAATTCGTGTCAGGAATTCTCCACCACTGAAACCGGAAGTGGAAAAAGTTAATATTTTGAGAACACGAGTTTTGTTTTAGAGACTGACCGCTGGGTCATAGGCTGCCACGATTATCCATTGGTATCTCTTTCCGTACATTTTGTTGTGAAAAGCCTCGCAGAATATTTTCCTAGCCCATGTTTCGTTAAAGTTGCCTAGAATGATTCTGACGCCGCTTTCCTTGAGCCTACTCATTTGAACTGTGACCTCGTCTGCAAAGCTCTGTGCTTCCTTGACATCCGCCCCCATCCCTTCCAAGTCCTTCATGAGCTCATTATGGGCTAGAGAGTAGAGTGGCATGTTCTGGTACAAGGTGCCAACCCGTGTCCAGTTGAACAGCTTCATCATCTCTATTCTGGGGGCATTGAACTCATTCTCACTGGGAACGATTCGGAAGAGATTGGGGAAGTTGGACTTTTTGTACATTGGATGAGTGTCCCCGTAGGATAATTGGACCACGTTCCACCGCTTACTTGCTTTGGCAATCGGGTCTGTCACCGTTGTGCAGACGTCACCTTGTAAAAAACAAAAGTAAGTAAACTATCGACATTGATTTTCTAAATCTTACCGAAGAGAAGGATTTTCAGTGGCTTCCGATGAATCATGTCAAAGAAAGCCTTCATCCCATGACCAGTGTCGCACTACAGAAAGGAAAAGGAATTATAGTTCATGTCCTGCCGACAAATCGGGTGTGGTTTTTAATGGATGTGATTGGATGTTACCTTTGTGTCATTCCAAAGGATGCTGAGGTCATACTCTGGTAGGATACTTGAGTTTTGATTGATGTCATAGAGTGCTTGAAGTACTGCCGGAAGTACCCCTTGACCTACCCTCCATTTGCTTGCATTTTTGGACATTGGAAAGAAGCCTGCAATGTTAAGCTTTGGTTTTTGTTTCCCTGTGACGAGTAGCCAGGACGTGGATAGTATGAGGAATGCTGCGGAGAGGAGAAGGAGAGTGAAGGGCCCCCTTGACCTCCACGGAGTCCGGACGGCCATGATCCCTTGTGTGTCCCACCACTTGAGGACTAAAGACTCCCGTCCGTGGTGGGCGAGGAAGGGCAGGGAGTTGACTGGAGTTTAGCTGAAAATCGATAGAGCATGGGCCCCAAGGAGCGAGGAAGATGGGCTGGAAAGAACTCCAGAGCACCACTTCCCATTTTGGGGTACTTTCGGCTTCCAGTTCCAGCAGGAGAGAGTCAGTTTCATTACATTACGCAGGTTGCCTGGTTCTATTGATTCCACCAAAGACCGGTCCAAGTCCCTCCATGATTTACAAATGGAATTACTTCTCCTCTTCCGCTACCCCGACAAAAGGAAACACTTCCCCACTTCCAGCACACGGCCAAAGCAAAAGGACACCTTTCTCCTCTGAGACTATTTCTGTCACTCCATTTGAACAAACAAGAGACCACCTTATTCCAGCATTCATTTTCATGAACTTTGCCATTTCAAATGGAGGACAAGGTGTGCACGAGATAGAGGATCCAATACTCTCTCTTCCTCCAATGTCCCCAATCATATCTAAAACTAAGACCTTTCTACAAACTGTTATGCCTTTAGCACACCGTTTAATTAAAGAGTTCCTGGACCATGATTTTACGATGCAATTTTCTTTTTTTCCAGGTGCTCCATTGGACATTGAGATCAACACGTACATTGTTGAGCTCCTTCATGTGGATGAATTCCACCAGGAATTCACAGTTGATCTCTTCATAAGGGAGTATTGGGTCGAACCTCGCCTGACCTTTGTACCAAAACCAAACATTGGGTCAATGATTCATGTAAGGAAATCCCAACCAACCAACCACAAACTTAATTTAATTTTGATTGTAGCTTGATCCGGAACACTCGAAGCTAATATGGTAAACAATACGTTTGTTGCCATCTTGGATTCTCTAATTCCTTCGTTTTGTGACAGGGTTCCTGACACTTTTGTAGCCAATGAGAGGAAGGAAATGTACCACGCTGGGAGTATCATGGAGGAATGGATTAGGCTTAAATCCGATGGGGAAATTAGACGCTCCATTAGGTAAGTAAATTCAATTGCTAAACAGTTGATTAGGTACTTAGCAATATGGGTTGTTTTTTAGACGAACATTGACAGCCGCATGCCTGATGACCTTTTACTTTTACCCGTTTGATCGTCATTACTGCACTTTGGATATCGAGTCATGTAAAATGAACATTACACTTCCAATGCAAAAGGATAACCTTTGCCCTTTATTCCAGACCGACAGGACAGTGACAGTGTCCATTATGACTGGCGCGGTGGGTCCATCACGCCTGAGCTGTTTGCAACAGGGATTGCTTGGAATGCTACTAATGGAACCATAGTCCCATTCAGGGTGATGTCGCTTCATGCCTCAAAATATGAAATTGAATTCTCCAGTGGTGAGCAATGACCTTTCCCTTTTGTGTGATTCATAAGGTGCATAACTTCTGTCCATTGCAGGCAACTTCTCAAGGCTAGCGGTGGAAATTACATTACGGAAGTTTTGGGGCGTTTACTTTACAAAGTACTACGTGCCCATCTTCCTCTTCCTTTTGATTGCAATAACAACTCTCTTCATTCGTCATCCCACATTCAGCTTTGTTTTCAATTTAATTAACGTAAGTGAACATGTGCATGTCACTCCGGTCATTTACTAAAAGCTGGAATTCCATTTCGTATGAATTTGCAGCTGGTTTGCTTCCATCTTTTCCTGCTTGTGCCAGACGTTGGGGCGACAGTCCCTCGGACGGAGTACTACAAGTGCAACGATGTCTACCTCTACTTTAACATTTTGTTCCTCTACCTCTTCTTCCTCAGTAAGATCTCCACTCAAGATTATGGGTTTCTACTGTATCCATTTTGACCTTTCAGTGAGCATAGCGATTCTAATCGGAAATAAAAATCAAGAGCCTGGATTTGAGGTAAGATTGTAAAACTTCGTTGAAGTATTTCTAAAGACTTTATGTTGTTTCCAGTACAAAGATCAGAAGACGTACGTCCGAGTGGGGAAGGACCTCAGTCCAGACGATTCTCTGCCAAAAGAAGGTGTCGAAAGAATGCGTCAACTTCAACATTCACAGACACAAACGTCGTTCGAAAGTTCAATCCAAAGAATACTCAAGTGAGGATAATAAGCAGTTTCGGTGATGAAATCAATTCAATTGAGGAAATTGAATAAATTATTTATTTGCAGGGTTTGCGGCTTGCTCCGTTGGATCCTGTGTGTGATTTACTTTACTCTCCAGCTCCTCTTCTGGTTCGTCGTGGTCATCATGTCCAAGGCTTACATTTGGGCGGAAGAACTTGTCGTCGTTGACTACGATTTCTAAATGTTGGCACCATACTGCGAAGTCCTTGGCATCGACGACGTGTGTTCAATTGAGTCACTGCCTCTTCTTATCCTTGTTCTGCTTGTAAAGTTATGCTTGTAACTCTAAACAGAAATTAAAATAGGATTTGTAACTCAAATAGTAACGCTTATATTCCGCCATTTATACAGAGATTAGGATTAAATAATTTCATTTGTAATTCATCAGAATTAATTGTGAGAAGAATGAGAGCAGAGTTGAAGTGATCATGAGCGCTTGCTTGGCAAAACTGGCTGGAAAGCTGGAGGGTCCAGCGTTGCAGAGATCTCCGCTACAGGAGCAGTGCTCCAATTTATTCTTCGAGGGAACCACGCACTTGTCTTCGGGGAAATCGGTGCAGTCCTTTGTACGAAGGTTCCCGTCATGGCTCACTATTTTGATACACTTCGGACGGTCTTCTGGACACTCAAACTCCTTTGGCTTCTTGTCACATTTCGGGTCATCATTCGTTCTACCGCATACGTAGCAATTAAAGCCTGTGGACAAAGGATAAGGTCAAGAGTGAAAAGGACTTTGATTTCTATCTAATTGGCGACATTACCTTCCACAGTTGAGTAGGTGGTGAAGAATACACAAACGCAGAAGAGAATCATGATCGGCTTCATTCTCCTTCGACGAGATCAACCAAAGAACCATAATGCAGGTCAACGACCTGAGAACAAAGTTGTGCTGAAAAGTCACCCTTTATGTAAACCTTGTTCAACAAAACTGTCGTCGCGGCGACAAGGAGCAAGTGGCGTATACTTTGCCGTATACTTTTCAGCTGTAGCTAAATAGCTTTATTTACATGTTGTTGGATGTTAACGTCGTTTCTTTACATGGCTTGACGTACAAAAGCTAGTAGAGTTGAGGTGACCATGAAAGCTTGCCTGGTGAAACTGCTGGGGTACAACGACGGTCCACCGTTACAGCCGTCCATATCGCAGGCACAAGTCTCTGCAGTGATGTCTCCCGTCGTGTTTGTCTTGCATTCCGTTGAGCTGCGTTCCGTTGTAGAGCAATCACGCTTCATGCTGTGTTGATTCCCCTTTGTGTACTTTATTTTGACACAGGTCACTGGGCTCCGGTCGGAAGATTCACATACTTTATAATGTGAGTCGTCGGGCTGAAACGGGTCAGAACAGTCTTGTGGCTTTGTAGGGTTAGTGGCGCAGACATAACATTTGGAAGCACCTAGAAAGAATCGATTAAAGATTTCATCCGTATTTGATTTATGTTCTTGTGATTACCTTCCACGGTTGAGGTGATGAAGACTGCACAGACGCAGGACATCGCCAAAGTTAACTTCATTTTCCTGTTTCAGTATTGAGTAAACGATGTAGTGCAACACTAGCTTGAGGGGTCGATACGGGTCGATGATGAACGAAGCAGGGTAACGAAAAGGTAGGAGATTATAAACACGAGACAAAGGGCGAGGTCAGTGACGTTCATGGAAAGCCCGCAAGCGCAGAGAACAGTTGCATTTTTGGTTCATTTCAAAGAGAAATTCAAAACGCCATTGAAACATTTGCTAATTTTCTTGAATTAATTTACACATCCATTTAGATTGATTACGGTTTATCAAAAAATATTCGATCAGTGAGAAATAAAGGGCAGCAATCGTTTGATGTGTTAGGGTACAATTTCAAGTATTATTTCATGATAAATTCGTTTTATAACTTTAGAATTGTTTCATTTTGCATTGAACAGGGTTAATCCTTTTTAGAATCGAATGATGATGAGAATGGAACTGAGCATCAGAACGTGATTCATGAAACTGGAATCTGGAAAGATTGCCGGAGCTCCACTTTCTTGTGTTCCGTCGTTGCAGAAGTCGGTGGCATTGCAGAAACAGTAAGTGGCGAAGCCACGCTTGTCACACTCGTTAGCACCCAGCCCACTGTACACACAGGCTCTGTGGACACGTTTTTTGGATTCAGAAGTATCAACGACGCAGACGTTGGTTTGTCCAGTGCAGTCGACTTTCTTCACTTCCACATGGGCAGGGTCAAATGGCTGTGGACAAGACCTACATTCGTAACACTTGAGACCTGTTAATGAAAGCATAAGACATTTGGAATTAAATCATGGACACTATACACTGTGTATATAAGTAATTGGTTACCTTCCACTGTTGACTGTGTGGTGAAGAAAATACTGACGCAGAAGACAGCACAAATCAACTTCATTTACGTCAACAAAGGAGAACCGAGTCAGGCTTTACTTCACCAGAAGAACGACAAAGAACTTTGAAGTGGAAGGAATGAAAGGAAATTGGAAGATGTAAATGACCTTCGCCAGAGTCTTTAAGCGACTTTATGCCTTTCTTCGCAGGCGCAGAGTATGAATAAATATTTTAATTGCAAGGCTTCATTACAAGAATTAAAATAAATGGGATAAAAGTTTGAGAATCTGGATTATTTTAAAGTTAATTGACACAGTTTTCCTCATTGAATGTAATGAATACTGAGCATTGTGATCCAGTAGACGGAATTGAAGAGCAGAAATGAAATCAAAAGTGTCCAGTGAGAGTTACGGCGGATCCTATACAAACAAAGGTCAATGAACTTGGAATCTCTTTGTTCATGACGACTGAGCATGCGCCTTACCTGTCCAGAACTTTTTTCTTCACTAGGACCCAAGCAGAGGGTGCAGTTGATGCATTGTCTGTACGACGGGGACTTCTGGACTCATCCATTTCTTGCGGAGGCTGACCTATCCTGGCCACGCTGTTTGAATTTGCACAAGGTGGAACAAACTTGACCTCACTTCGGATGTTCAGGTCATACGCTCTCCGGCATTTTGCTCTCTTAGAACATAAACTCAAATAAGAACCCATGTAATGAAGATGTCTTTCCACCTCTTCTAACTCACCTCTTCGTCATCTTCCTCTTCAGTTTTGATGTAGTACAAAACGTATACATTCACTAGAACAGAAAATGGGTTTAGGAAGCCACCGTTCCAAGTGTTCATTTCTTACCCAAAAGAACTAGGACAATGAAGACGAGACAAGTGGCTGAGTAGACGCTTAACGCAGTGATGTAGTAAACCTTCGGAATGTCCAAGTTCCCTCGGTGTATCAACAGAAACAAGTTTAGCAGAATCATCTACACCGAAACGAAAACGTTCAAACAAGGCCATAAATCAATGTAATTTAACTTACATTGAAGAAGTTTACGAGAACGCTGATTTTCGGGTAAACTAGCCAGAGCGTTAGTAAAGAAATGAAGACAAAGGAGGACATCGGGACAAAGTAAGATCCAAAATACGCTGACCAAAGTCGCCGGACGTGAATTGTGACAACGAAATTGGAAGATCTGTCACCTGTCAAAGGCAAAGTGTCAACCAATTGAGAGTAATTCATGCAAAGGAATTACCATGAATGTTGGTTGGATTCCATACAATTACTGAAGCCCCGACAATTGCAAATGGCGATGGAAAGACGTTGATTGAGTCAAAGTCAATCTGACTTGGTCGATTTTCTCCATCTGCCAGTTTGTATAGGAAAGACGCCGTTCGCAATACTTCTAGAATTAACAGAAGAATCGTAAACCAAGACACAGGTTAACTGAGGTGTGGCATGTTCAGTGGCTACTAACTTTTCTTGTGACCAAGGTCAAGGTGACACCGTTGATGATCAAAAGGATACACTGAAAAGTCCATGGCACATCCAGCCCTTATGGCTATTCTAAACAGAATCCAATTATAAATCAGAAAATCCCTTTCATGTCATTTACTTGTCAGCCACGGTTTTCCGTCCGTTCTGATTCATCGTCCACCCAGATTCGGATAAGACAGTTTCACGACCATTTTGGACATTCAATGCCGGTGGTGACCAAGACTCGGATTCATTTGCCAAATGTGGCTGGGGAAAACAATAAAACCTGAGATTGAGTATGACAGCAACATTAGAACATTATCATTACAATATTGGACGGCTTGGAGCCTAGAACAGCGTTATTTCTCGATCCTTTCCACGAACGTTGGATTTCTATTGTGAGTTTCAATTCCTGGTCAAAGGTCAAAATACATTGTGTAAATCCAGTCTAATAAGCGCAGTGTGTCGCTTACCATTTTGAAGCAGTTTATTTCCTCTACTTCCAACGAGGTTACTTTGATTTCTACTTGAATAGGATCCACGCCGTTTGAATCTGGAAATCATAAAGATCAAAACTTGAATAGAAAGTGGATAGATACAATTCTTGCAGTATGAATACCTGTAACTGGATTCGGTTTTACTGGACAAATGACAAGGCAGAGAGTGCTCAAAATCAGCACAAAACGGGTTGATTTTCTGTTGATTTCCATCGCCAAAAGCTGTCTTTTTACATGATTCCAGCACCACTTTTCACTAACTCAAGTGAATTCAATTATCCGTCCAGCAGGAATCAATTGGTTTGCCTCACTCTTGGCAGAAATCGACCTGGAGAAGTCTGTATCCAGGGCAGAAACATGCAAACTTGTAATTGGTTGAGCCAATGCAAGGCTCACGAAGGACGCTTTAGAATTAAGACGACATTTAGATGCTCATCTGGTCACACACTCGATGGCTATTTTGGTTTCTGTTTAGAATACACTGGATTAACACGCAAGGGTAATTGAATTAAAGACAAGGAGACCTTGAGACTCAATTGGCTTCTCTAAAACTCACTTTATTTCCCATTCTTTGGCTGAACGGGGTTCTAAAAGATAACAAAAAGTTTCAGTAAAAGGTTGACAAAAGCTGGAAGGTAAAGAATGATTTATTCAGTGATGTTCCTCGGATCGATAAAATGTTTCAATCAGTCAAAACATTACCTTAAATTTTCAATAAATTGTCAATCAGAGACGCCTAAGGGGAAGAAGAGTTTCTCGTTCATAAATGATCTTCGATCGACAGATCTCCTTAGACTATAAATTCTTTCTTAATTTCTAAATTAGCGAAAGCTTATGTACACAAAGGGTTTACGCAGAAGCTACAGCTTTTAAATAACAAACCATAATTTACTAGACACTTTCCTTTCCAAAAGGTGAAATTGATGCTTCTATGCCTAACACTAACCTGGAACAGGAGCTTTAGAAAAGCAATGCTGGAACTCCACCTGGAAAAATAAAAATAATTTCTTTAGAACAGTACAACATATACTTCAAAGTTTGACTTAAACGACGTTTTATTCGACTGTTCGAGGGATACTTGGTTTACGACGAATAATTAGAAGGCTGAGAATAGTATGTGACTTAATTAATTCGGATACAAGAACTAACCGATAGAGGCGATGACCAGTTTTAAAAGTGTTTCAAATCAATACACTGGACTTACCTCCCCGAAGTTTCGGTTACCGATTGGATTTTTGTAATTTTTGTGTTAACTTCTTAAACTGACCCAGGAGGACTCTCCTTTCCAGATCCGTCGTTAAGCGATTCAGCCTGAGGGGAATTCCTGGAATCGATTTCCATGCCAAGCTCCGAAGTTCCAGGGGGTGATGGATCCAACTTTTCCTGCTTTTCAGGACGCGGTGAACCCGCTGCTTCTACCTCTTGCTGGGCCTCCTTTGGTGACGCTTCGCTATCCTTGTCTGTAAAACGCGTGAATTAAAAAGTTACTGACGAATTAGAAAAAGCTTAATTAAATATGGACATTTCACCTCTTTTCCGTTCACTGTCTTTTTCGCTGTCCCGATTCCGATGGTGACGGCTGTGGCGGTCTTTGTCTTTACGATCCCGGCTTCGACTTCTGGATCGCCTCTTGTCACGGTTCTTACTCCGACTCCGTGAACGCTTGGACCGCTTCTTATCGTCTCCGTGTCTCTTCTTATCCCTGAAAAGAAATTGATTCGATGACTTTGAATTCAACACTTCAATCTTGCACAATTTATTACCTGGACGAATCACGCTTCTTGTCTCGAGATCTGTCCCGATGCCGGTCTTTGTCTTTCTTGTCCTTGTCACGGGAGCGAGAGCGGTGCCTCTTCCTGTCACGGTCACGTCGGTGTGAGTCCCGATCTCGGTCAGTACGATCCCTCCTGTCTTTGTCATCCCTTCGACGATCAATTTCCGGACGCTCGATGACGCGGGCACTGAGTCGCCGCTGTTCTCGCTCTCTGTCCATTTGCTCACGTTCCTCCTGCTCTCGTTTCTCAACCGACTTACGAACGTCCTCCATGTTTTTGCGTAGCATGGCAAAGCCAACGTGCTGTTTCCCCATGATGTGGTCATCCAATCGGTGCTGAGCTTCTCCAATAATTAAATAACTACCACAAACTTCACAAACTTGCATTGCCTTGTCTGGGTTCCAAGGATGAGCCACTTCGCTGGATCTGTGTGTTGGGATATTCGTAGACCTGGATTAAGACCTAATGTGACTTTCTTCAACCTTGACTCACTTCAACTGTTCTCGTTCATCCTTGATCTGGTCACAAAGCTTCATGATTCCTTGAGCCTTTTCAACATCACCCTCACAGCCAGCAGCTTCCGCCTCTTGCAACAAAACAGTGATCCTCTCTGGAATTCATAAATATCAGATATCAGGTAATAAAAGGCAATAAATAAAAACAGTGTACGCTGATCTGTGAATGCTTGTAAACATCTACCTGTGAGCAATGCTATTTTCTCTGCATTTTTGCTTCCTGGACCCGCATAAGTACCCTGAACAAAGCAAGAGAAACAATGAAACCCCATTTTCGAGCGCAAATTCGTTGATTAACTGTGTACTTACCCCATCGGGCCCGTTGGCGAGGGCTATCCTCATTTTCCCTCGTTTAATTTTACCTTCAATGTCCGAAATCATTTTTTCAGCAAATCGTATGAATTCTTTTTCAAATTGGGACCTTTTAAAACTAGGTGCTTCTTCTAAATACTTCTTCCGCAATTGCTCATCGTGGAATTTCGAGCAGGTACCCAAATCCGCTTTTGTATTTACAAATAGCTCATGCGGACAGAAGCAGACCATGTAATATGGACAAATCTAAAGAATGACATTAATACCCACAAATCATGATATAACATTTGATTGAATTGAATGAAACATGAGGTCAAAGGGTACACTTACTTCCGGGTCATCCCATTGGATCTGCTTCGGAATTTCTGTAGGAAGAGCGTCCCGGTTCCGTCCCATAAGCTCGTCCAGGATATTGGACATGAAGTTCTTGGCAGTCATCGTGACAGCTCAGGAAGGCTCAAAGGGCGATGACCTCAAACAATACAGAAAACAATCCTCCAGAAAATGCCACTAAATAACCCGATTTTTAAAAATTGTTGACACTTCCGAAAGAATTCAGATGGGGAAAACTCTAAAGAAAACGACGACAGGCGGCGCCCTTGTATGAAGAAATATCTCAAACCACGCTTTGAAAAAGAATGTTCCAATTTAAGTTTAAATTTTAAATTGAATAAGAATTCGTTCCACTGGAATTTGCCAGTGTTTTCCAGTCTAGAATTCCCAAGGTTGCTCGCATTAGAAAAGGCCCCGCCCTCATCGAAGGTCAACAGGGCAAGACCTTATTTGTTATTTATGATGAAACGTTCAGGCCCTCCTCTCTTCAATCTAAAAAATAAATGCACATGAAAATTAAGTTGGAATCAATGAGATTTAATTAATGAAAAGAAAATAAATCTTACTTACTGTCGCTTGTTTGAAATCGTTCATTCTTCGAATTCTCCAGTGTTTTCCAGACCGCTCCTATTTATTAGTATCCCCAAAAGCCGACGCCACCAACCGATCCTGTTGGTCTCCCCCCTCCGTCTCCCCACCAATCCACGCCAGAAACCGATTCTGTCGGGACCTCCCCAAAAGCCCACGGCACAACCCGATTCTGTCGGGACACGGACCCCTCCAAGAAAAAGCCCACGGCACAACCCGATTCTGTTCGGACACGGACCCCTCCCAGAAAAAGCCCACGGCCCAACCCGATTTTGTTGGGAGACCCACCTCTCAGTCTTCCCAAAAGCCCCCCCCCCCCCACCAACCGACGGCAGAAACCAATTCTGTTGGGACACCTCTCCCTTGGTTTTCAGCAGAAACCCATTTTGTTGGGCTCCCCCCCAAAGCCCACGGTAGAAACTGATTCTGTTCGAACCCCCCTCTTTCCAGAAACCCGGGCACAAACCGATTCTGTTGGACTTCCCTCCAGTTGCCTCCCTTGGTCCACGGCTTCCGACGTCCGTAGTCTCCCGTTTCTGAGAAAAACGGGGCACAAACCGATCCTGTTGGGACACCCCCCTCGCCTCGGTCCCCGCACCAGCCCCCGCCACCAAGCGATCCTGTTGAGGTCCCCTCTCAAGTCTCCCCATATGCCCACGCCAGCAACCGATTCTGTTGGGAGACCCACCTCAGTCTCCCCAAATTATTTTATAGAGAGAAATGGCTTTGATAGTTCTATTGTGTTGGACTTACTTATGAAAGTTTTCCCTTTGCAATTTTAATTGCTAAATTAATTTTCTGCAAATTGTGTGTAATTGTTTTAATGATTTTGTGCCCCAGTTGTGTTTGGAATTTCGCTTGAAGCTAAATTCATTTTCCCGCTTTTGTCCGTGTGGGTCCTGCATGCTTTCAGCCTTCAGCCAAGCAAGCAGCAGCAGCCCTTTCTTTTTCATCCAGCTCTCCTCCGGGAAGGAACTCAATTAATCAACACAAGTAATTAACTAAAGCAAGCAACATGGCCAGTGAAGAAGAACAGTTTGGACAGATTGTCAACACTTTCATGTCCACAGACAACGATGTCAGGGCACAGGCAGAGGTAAGGTCCAGAATATCTCAATCCAAAAGTCACTCCTTTTTATGTGTCATATGGACATCATTATTAGTCACCCTTTTTGGCCTATTCATTACATACCATTCTCACCGTAGCTGACCTTTAACGGCATAGTTTAATCCCGCATACCCCTTCATGCAGGCATTCCAATGATTTTTTATGCTTTCTTACAGGTGAAGTATGACGGTGTCCCAGCTGATAAGAAGATATTCTTCTTGCTAAGTTTGCTCAGGAACAATGAATTGGGAGAGGACTTTCGTCAACTCTGTGCCGTTCTGTTGCGTCGTTTGCTCGTTGCAAACTTTGAGTTTGCTTGGAATTTGGTAAAATATGGATGATTATTGGGGAGTGGGCGGTGCTGTAAAATATTCTTTTGTAAACAGTTGACGCCTGAACACCAGAAGCAAGTGAAAGATGAAATCACTGCCCTCGTTTCCAGAGAGCACGAGAGTATGTTCATGCGGAAGAAGATTTGTGATATGGCTGCTGAACTGGTCCGAAACCTCATTGACGATAACGGAAACAACACCTGGGGGGAGTTTCTTCAGTACCTTTTCCAGCTCGTGACGAGCCCGTTGGTCCCGCTGATTGAGAACGCCCTCCTAATCTTTGCCGCAGTGCCAGGCATCTTTGGGAATCAACAAGTGAATTATTTGGACTATATCAAGCAAATGCTGGACCTTGCGCTTAAGTCTGAGACATACTCGGTTCGATTCCATGGAGGAAAGGCTCTGGCCAATTTCATTGTGGATAATGAGAGGGAGGAGACAGTGCTGAAACACTTTTCGGACCTTGTACCTGGATACCTGAAAGTAATGCAGGAGTCGGTGATGCAACAAGAGGATGACGAATTGCTCAAAATGGCAATTGAAATGATCAACTCGTCACAGAAGTTTATTCGGCCGTATTTGGCTGATTTCCTCACGCCCTGTCTCTACATTGCAAAGGCAGGAGAAATCGATGAAGAATGGAGACATTTGGCCATCGAGTGTTGCATTTCAGCAGCGGAAACGATGCCAGGAGCTGTGAAGAAAGTTGCTCCAGATTTTGTACCGGCTTTTGTGCAAACGGTAATCATAAGTTTCATGATAAAGGAGGAATGGGAAGGTTAAATGTTATCTTTGTTCAGCTGCTGGACATGATGACGGATTTGGATGATGAGGACGATTGGGCAACTTCCGATGAGCCATGTGAAGAAGACTCGGACACAAATGCTGGTGTTGCAGAATCCACCTTGGACCGATTAGCTTGTGGACTTGGTGGGAAGTTGATTCTTCCGATGGTCATGGCCCAAGTGCACACGATGTTAGGAAGTGCAAACTGGAAAAGTCGCTACGCTGGCCTCATGGCCGTGTCTGCTGTTGGTGAAGGATGTCTCAAGCAAATGGAGCCAATTCTTCACCAAATTGTTGAACCAATCTTGGGATTCCTGAGAGATAACGTGAGTCACCAAGAAATTATCTCGGTCGTCGAGAAGAAAAAAGAAGAAAAGTGTCATTCTTGTTTTCTATTTTTAGCATCCACGTGTAAGATACGCTGCTTGTAACGCCTTGGGACAAATGGCAACGGATTTTGCTCCCAGTTATGAAAAGAAGTTCCATGCCAAAGTGCTTCCTGGTTTGACATTTTTGTTGGATGATTACACATGCCCAAGAGTCCAGGCTCATGCTGGTCAGTCCTTTTAAAACTACATCAAGAATTCCCACGAACCCTTTATGCTCATTCCTAAACTTTTTAAAAATGCAGGCGCAGCCTTGGTGAATTTCTGTGAAGAGTGTCCAAAGGAAATTTTGAAGATTTACTCTGAAGCTCTGCTGGTGAAACTGGAAACCTGTTTCCAGGAGAAGTTGAAGGAGTTGGCTCAAAGTAATAAGAAGCTTGTCTTGGAACAACTCGTGACGACTGTAGCCTCTGTCGCAAACACTTTGGAAACTGACTTTAGTCCTTACTACGAGCGATTTATGCCATGCATGAAGTTTATCATGCAAAATGCCAATTCAGACGAACTCCGCTTGCTCAGGGGGAAAACGATCGAGTGTGCTTCCCTCATTGGACTTGCCGTGGGTGCAGATCAGTTTACAAAAGATGCTGCTGACATCATGGATCTTCTTCTTAGAACTCAAATTGACAATGGTACGCCATAAAGAAAGGACTGGACGTTAAAACTTTCTTTTTATAGCTTTTCCCTTGTAAATCCCATTAAATGTTTTTACCAGGTGGAGTTCATATTGCTGACGATGATCCTCAACTGTCATACATGATCACGGCGTGGGCTCGGATTTGCCAGATTCTGGGTAAATATTCCAAATCTTATGAGAATAAGTTGTAAATGATTAGATTGATTATTTACTCTTATTTTCTTCCTTTAGGTGAACGATTCTCACCCTACTTGCCCATGGTAATGGCTCCAGTGCTTCGCACCGCGGCTGTGAAACCAGAATTGGCTATGTTGGATACAGACGATGATACTGATGTGAGTGAACCTTTGACATTTAGTCCAATTCTGCTTCAAATTCTAAATGATTCTTTTGTAGGATATCAAGGGAGCTGAAGATTGGGAATTGATTCAATTGGGTGATTCCCAGAGTGTTGGTCTCCACACTGCTCGCTTGGAAGACAAGTCCATGGCTTGTCAGATGTTGGTTTGCTACGCCCGCGTGATGAAGACTCACTTCAGACCATTTGTTGATGAGGTTCGTTCAATTTTTTATTCCTTCATTTTCTTTGTGTATAAAAACCAAGTGCCAGCGTAACTGAACTATCTAATGGTTTACTTTTATACGCAGGTTGTAAAAATTATTCATCCGCTCTTCAAGTTCTACTTTCATGACTCTGTACGATCATCTGCTGCTGAGTTGGTTCCGCATTTGTTCCGTTGTCTCGAAGGTGATCGAAATGCACAAGTAATGCTTTGGAACCACATCAAGGCTGAACTCTTCATCGCTACTGAAGGGGAAATTGAAACTGAAGTTAAAAGTGAGCAACTCATCGCCTTGGCCGAGGCTGTTGAAATTCTACCGAGAGAAGCCTTCGACCCTGAAACAATTCAGAAGATGACAACAATTGTGGAGAAAGTCTATTTGGAGCATTTCGAACGGTCAGCTGGGCGAGCAGAAACTCGGAAGGATGAGGACTTTGACGAAGTCGTGGAACAGCAGTTATGGGACGAAGCGGAAGAGGATAATTTCTTGCTAACAAAGGCCGCGGACATCACTCATGCTTTTCTGAAAGTTCACGGGGATTCTTATTTACCATACCTTGAGCCCTCTATTTTGGAATTGGTGACGAAGCTCATTGCTCCGGATCGTCATTGGCAAGAGAGGCAGTGGGGATTTTGCGTGTGGGACGACATTGTTGAGTTCACTGGACCAGTTGCTGCCAAGTACTCTCAAATATTTGTACCCTTGCTTCTGCAGCACATCACTGATTCAAGTCCGGAAGTTAGACAGGCAGTGGCTTATGGGTGTGGTCTGTTGGCTCAATTTGGCGGAGCACCGTTCACTGGTATGTAAAAATTGTCCGTTTTACTCTACCAGTTTATAAACACAGTGGATTGATAATTGCAGAGGCTTGCAGCCAATCGATTCCATCATTGGTCCGAGTGGTCAGCGCTCCAGATTCACGAGAAGAAGAAAATATTTGTGCAACGGAAAACGCCATTGCGGCTGTAGCAAAAATTATCAAGTTCTGTCCAATTGCTGTGAATCCAAATGAGCTCGTTCCCGTTTGGTAAGTGCCTAATCTCAGGTCAATGTATCAGCCAATTAAATTTTTGTGTCAACGCAGGCTCTCCTGGTTGCCGATTTGGGAGGACAAGGATGAGATGCCAGCGGTGTTTGGTTTGTTCTGCGACTTGCTGGAAGCGGATTCTCCACTCGCCATTGGGAACCAAGGGGCTAATTTGCCCGTGATAGTTCGAATCATGGCTGACACTTTTCACCGTAAAGCCCTTGGAGATGACTCCCCACTGCGTCCAAGGATGATCCAACTCCTCCACAAGATCCAAGGGAACCCTGAAATATTTCAGTACTGCTTCACCCAATTGCCACCTGAGCTTCAGCAAGCACTTCAACAACCTTTGTAAATTCAACGGTCAACATTTTAAAAGTTCTTTGCAACACAACAATACTGTTCAAGGTCGTGTCGTGGAGTTTAGCTAACGAGTTAGAAGTTTGTGTGTGGTTGTGTCGCACCGTTTTAAATGACTGACTGTCCTTCAATTATTGGAGAAATATTTAGTCCCTAGGAAAATCTATTTGGAAACTAAAAGGTTTTTTTTCTGTTGTAAAATAACGTTGAATTCACAGCACAGAGGGTGATACACACTGCTCAGCTTTGGTCTGCAATTAATTGGACGTCCTTCGTAACAAGGGTAAAAAATAAACTTCTATTACAAGTTAACTTGGTTTTATTAACTAGGAAATGCTAAGATTTCAGTTGTGCTTCGTCATTTAGACGTTGTGAAGCCTCTCTGAACTTGAGCTCGAAGTAAGCATGGAGAAACGGGAATATCGCAAGTAATCAAACACAATCCACATCTCGTACATCCGAATCGCTGCCACGAGGAAGAGGAGGAGCCATAGGAGTTGACCTGTGATGATGGCCAAGACGCAGACTGAAATGACACCAAGCAGATTCAACGTACAGCCGTAGATTAGCCAGGATTTGATTGGCCACGCCCAGTCCTGCAATGAAAACAATGTCAGACAACGTAACTTTTCCCCTTAGGGAGTTTTGACCTTTCGAACTCCAGTGAAGAGTCCGATTGCCAGCAGTAGGAACAAGACGCTAATGATCAGAACCAGGATCATCTGCCCGTGCAAATCTATTTTTAGGAATGAAAGGACGTGCTGAGTAATGGAAAGTTCAATAGACGTGATCCGCTTACGGCCAAATCTGTCTAGCTTTGACTGAAGGGTCATCCTGTTGTAAAGGTCAAAGGTGAGTTCTTCCTCAAACTCTGCTTCCAAAGGGCCAAAGACTTTCTCCAAATCCGTAAGAGCAACGATGCTCAACAACACCGCCACGCAACCTACAATCTTTACAGCAATAAGTGTTCAATTAATCTTCAGTTACGCAAAACGTGTCGCTTGATTCCATAGAATGTAATTACAATGTCGACAATTGAGATTAGGTAAGCAGAAGGCTTCGGAGGAAGCGAACAGCAGTACGACTTCATTCTAAAGTGTCAAGGTCAAATACTTCAGTCGAAGAAAGTAAACAGCTCGTGTGATTGGCAGAGTCAAGCGATCAAAGGGTCAAAGGACTTTCTGTGCGCTTCTGGATTCGTGCGGATCTGAATGATGCAAAAATATTTTGGCTCGCTCCCGAAACGGATCGATTTTCTTCTACGCCAAAATCGGAGGAAGCAAAAAAACTCCGATTTTAGCTCTGAAATCGGAATGAACTTTTCTAGAAAATAATTTCGCTTATCAGCCAGTGTGGAATAAAAAAAAATTCGTAACAATTTATATTAACGTATCCAGATCCAAGAATTCTTTCAACGTAACTTGCTCTGTAAAAACCAGGCAAAACGAAACCCGATTTTAGACTACGTTTTAATTTTTGTAATTACGGTTCACATTCCAGTTTTCGAGTGATACTTTGACCTTAATTTGGGTAATGAGGTTGATTGAAGTAATGTTCATTTCAGTTCATTTTGTTCATCCAGGGCGTGAGCGACAGAGAAAGTTGTTTGCTTTCCCTCCAGGTGCTGCTGCTTTGTTCTGGAATTTGCAAGCATTGCATGTCCCACAGGGCTTGTACTTGGGGAACTTCCAGCTCATCATTGACATCATGGAAGCCAAGTTGCTCCGGTTGTCGTCATCCCCTCCAGCAGCTGCCACCAGCACCGGCCCCTGCGCAGTTTGCTGCTGAGGAGTCATGGCCGCTCCAGCCCAGTTCCCTTGCCCAACGTCTCCGCTACTGTTTCCAAGCGAGATTCTGAAAGTAGCTGGTGGCTGTCCATCGACCTCTGCGTATGTAAAGACAAAGATCCCAATTACACATGGCCAGATTGACAGATTAATGTTGATTTGTTTACCTTGTCGGATTCCAGTGCCTGTGTAAACCCCTGGAGTCCCTTGCTTCTGGGCGTTGTTGCTCTGGGGGAAAATGAAAGGTGACGTTCCAGACCCTGGATTCCCTCGAGAGGCTCCAAGGATATCACGCCAGTCCATCTTGACAATGTTGACATCCGGGTGCTGCTGTTGGGCGGACGTGTTTGGATTTGGACAGCCAAAGGACCAGGCACCACCGCCCCAGTTCTGATTCCCAGTGTAGTTCATTCTCAGAAAACTTCAACAGACGTGACTCGCAACACTTTAGAAAAATATACTGCGGAGAATCAAACCCTTCCAGTCCTTGTTACGAACCTTACTAAAATGAAAAGAAAAAAGTCCAAAGTAATAATCTAAGAAAAAACAAATGAAAAAGGTCAGATTTTCATGGAAACTTTGAAGATTCGAGAGTGGATGACCTTTCCCTCACAAGGGATTTTTATTGACAGAGTTAAAAGTAGATCAAGAAATCATTAGTAAAGTGTTAACTTGTAAATGAAGCAGAAGAAGGTTATACTAAAAGGTGAAATTTTAAAGGGATAGTTCAGTAGAAGGGTCAAGTGAGGTCATTCCACTGGTGCTTCAATTTTTGTCTTCAATATGGTAAGATTCCATTCGGATAAAGCGGTACCAATAGAGTATAACAAGAAACAACATTATGCCGACAGCCACCTGCAGCAGACGCTCTGTGTGAAATCAAAATGAAGGATAAAGGTCATTTAAGGTCAACATTAATGAGAGTCTAACTTGTATAGTGATGGTCCTTG
This sequence comes from Pseudachorutes palmiensis, assembly GCA_009869845.1. NCBI lineage: Eukaryota > Metazoa > Arthropoda > Collembola > Poduromorpha > Neanuridae > Pseudachorutes > Pseudachorutes palmiensis. The sequence goes on along the minus strand of VNWY01000206.1, from coordinate 11,758 downwards.
ATGATGAAGACCTTCACACAACGCCCAGCGGGACGTTCTTTCTCCGGAACGTCTTTATCCTTGTCTCCGTCCTCAGCGACACCTTCTACAATCAATCAATTAATTTCCGCTTAGGATTAATACAAAAGTGTCAAAGGTCACATACTTCCAACGCCTCCAACCACCACGTAGTCCACCTTTTCGTTTGCCATTTCAACAGACACAGAAAATGTCGTCCTTCAAGGGAATCTTCTTAAGAAGGTTTTTAGAAGTCGGAATCAATGGATTTTAGTTGAATTTCCAATATGGCTTCTGTAGCTTTCTTCCTTCCACGTCCCACACCTTTGGATTGATCATGCATAGCCTGGGTGTTGAATTGAAACAAAAGAAAGTCATAAAATGTGCAATTAAATCTTAGCCAAAGTCCATTGGAAGAGTCCAATACAAATGAAGCGTCGTTTTCAGCGTCCCGATGCATGCGGCTTCTAAATGATTCTCCCAATGAGCAAAATATTTTTTATCTTATAAGCATAAGCTTTGTACAGGAAATGCGAGTGCTGACACTTGGTAGTTTGAGATGATTCAATTGACCTTATAACTTTATCAAGTTGACCTCCTCATTAAAACCTCATCACAAACCTTCAGTCTTCTCAGTCTAGTTCTCATGTGTAGAGTTAGTTTGGACAATTAATTAAAATGGCCAATCGGAACATTGGTTACAGGCAAGACAGTTTCGAAGATGAAGTCAGTGACCACCCAGATCCAGACAGACATCACGACACTGTGGAACTAACAGAGACACGTAAAAACGGGGCATTTAGAGGTTCAATATAAATTCTAATAGAAATTCTTTAATTGAAGGAATTGCAAATTCTAAACGGCAAGAAGGTTCTGCAGTGGAGAAAGAATGCTGTCCACAGTTCTTCACAACGCGCTGGACTGTTCTGGCGACATTTATCTTCATTGGGATTACGACGTTGGTTGTGCTGATTCTGGACCTGGGTGTGAACGAAGCTGAAGTGATTAGACGAAGAACACCGTATCTTAAAGAGCCAGAAAAAGATGACCCTGCGGCTGTGGCATTTGTTCTCCGTGGAACTCCTTCAAGCTACGAAGTATTCGAGGTCATCCCCTACCCGGAAAGGGAACACATCCATTCCATTGAGTTGGAATATGTTGAGATTGACATTAACAAGTTTATCACTACTTTCAACTCTTGGAACTGGCAACGACTTGTGAACGCGAGTCTGGTCAATGTCACATTCAAAGGGGTCATCCCTTCAGAAAACTCTGGACGTCACATGGCAAGTCCAAACAACTACAGGATTGAGTACAACCAACCAATCGGACGAGAGTTCAACTTTAGCTTGGACACTTGTGACACTTGCTCGGCAGACTTTGACCCCAAGAGTCCCAATGTCACAAACTTCCTTCATACGGAATGCATCAGAGCTCTCACCACGTTGGGAAATCCATCGCTACTTAGGAATGGTCTTTCTTCCATTGAATTGAACGTTGACATCTCGGTGTGGGGATGGACCCTTCTGAAAGTGAATGGAGACACAAAGGAGCTCGTTTCCATGTTGCCAGAGAGCAACGCCATGATTCAGAATATGACTACGTCAGAGGGGCACTTGACTGGCTTGAAGAAACTTAGTTTGAACGGTGTTCCCTTGGACTGCAGTACTTTGACGGCCTTGAATTCGACTTTAGTTGAGCTCCACCTTGTCAGCGTCCACATGAAGTCCGACCTTTCCCCATGCCTGTCTCAACTCAAGGCCCTTGAACAGTTGACTCTGGACAATGTCCACCACATCGATGAGTCTGGGAACGACCTCGGAACGTTCACAATCCAGCTCGAGGATTTGCCCCCAACGCTTAAGAACCTGAGCCTGGGTCACGTCACACTGAAGATGAATCCAGATTCTACAGTTAACTTCCACCTCGACCATTTTACTTTCTTCAACTCCGAATTCCACAACACCACCCTCCTGGAGAACTTCTCAAAGCATTTCAAAGTCCGTTATGTTTCTTGGAAGGTGAAGCCATTGAAGCCTAACGGCCTGGACAGAGATCATTTCTGGCCTGTCATCGCCAGGGACTTGTCCAAAGCAGGCGCTGTTGAGATATTCATCGACCATTCATTCGTTGGGAAGCTTTTCATTGGCGTTGAGCTCTCAGGAGTTCGTGGATTCAGAGTCCCAGCCAGTGTTGGATTGGCCAGAGCAGCTTTATTGCAATTGGATGGAAAACCAATTGGTAGCATGTTGAGTAGCGATCAACACATCCTGCCAATAGCAGATGTGGCCATCAGACCCCTTTGGTTTCACATCCGCAAGATCAATACATTTCTCCATCAAAGGTTTCAATCAGCGCCTTTTTGGTAGTAAACAAAAATGCTGAAAACAACAACAACACTGGCGTTCATCGACAAACGAAGTTCCTTAGAATGACCATTGGCTTCTTAGAATCCTTATTAGGCAGAATCCATGCTTCCATTTAGCTTAATTGGAATTCCTTCCAAAGTATTTTGTATTTGGAAGCGCAGTGTTTCAGTGTTCCAGTGTTTTATCTTGACGTAGAAAAAGACTAATGAGCCAATTTATTAACGTCAAACAAGCTACAAATTAAGGACCACAAGAAATTCTAATTACAGGAACATACTGAAAAATAAGTTTTGGTCCAAAAGGCCTCAAGAATTGTAAAGTTAATTGTGAGTACAACTGTATGAACACAATGAATAAATTTTTGTTGAATTTGCATGAATCTTGTAAAGGGATTTTAATGAAGCCCTTAGCAGACTCGGGTGTTTAGACAAAAGGAAGTGATGAGACGCGGAGAGCCAGAAAAACCTTTTGTTTCTGCTTTCTTTCATTTAGCTCAAAAGAAAGCTTCAAAACTTTTCATTTTAGCGAAATGAAAAACTTTTTTTTGCATATGGAGAGTGAGAATGAGAGCATAACTTCAAAATATTTGTAAATCAAAGGGCTGAGGACTTTGGGGGGTGTGATGACTTGGAATTTACAAACTTTGGTTTGCGAGGTTAAAGTTGACTGGAGTCCATTTCCATTTGGTATATAAGAAGTCGTGAGTATAAATTTTGTGGTGTTTGTGGTTGCGGAGAGTGTCCTGGAAGGGCCTTCGTGTCAGCCCTTCTGGTCCACATTATGAGCATCCTAGGAGAAAGCCGTTTGGGACTTTCTCCATTGGACTTTCCATGCCGTGGGTGTTTGGAAGAACCCGGGACTCGTGGTGCCAGAAAATAGCGTTATTGCGTAAAAACTCCTTTTTTCCAAACAGCTCTTTGCAGAAGGACTCCAAGAGACCCGGGTGTTTCTTTCCATTGCTTCGCCACAGTTGATTCTGGAATCATCACTTCCGCTCTTTACTCAATCCAAGGGTTGAAAAAGGCTTGCGGTTGACACAATTCCCACAACTTTGACTTTAAATTCTGTAGGAATCAAAAGGACCTAAAGTTGAAACCAAGACATCAAATTCAGGTTAGTGAAGGCACAACTCTTCCGCTAATCTTAGAACTTTGGCATGCATGAAAACTCTCTAGATTTCTAGACCTCATCTTTTACCCTTCCAGAAAACTTTTGTGCTGGAAAGGGAGCAATAACAGTCATCATTAGTTTCCTCCTTGTGCAGAAAAATGGAGTTTTTTCGTAGGGAGCGTGGATGTCACAATTCTGACAAATGCTGCCATTCTCCTTTGTATTCAGAATCAGAATTATTATTATTTATCATAAGGGAATAACAAGGGGAAAGTAGGATGGGTGGATTATAAAAAGAAATCATAAATAAAATAAAAAAAATCCTTCAAAAGGAGGAGGATGGGAACAAAAACTTCATTAGCTTCTATCATATTCCTGTCTGGATTCCATTTCCTTCAAGTCTCAAGAATCTCGTTCCCTTAATGATTCATGGAATTTATGAATTGGAATCATGTTCACAAGAAGCCTCCGTTTTGGTCCATTCGATAATAAAATCTGGTGAATTCTAAGAAGACTAGGAAGGAACTGTCAAAATGAAAGTGACAGGCGACATTTTTAGGTTCGCGTGTCTGAGGTGTTGGGGGAGTTTTGATGGGGATGGGAAAAGGCACTTTTCCCTTATCAGGTTCACACACAAGTAAGCTAAATTAAATTAACTTAAAATCATCTTGCAACAAGGAAGGAAGTCAAAGCAGTTTGTTAGAGACGATGAACACTTCCTCCATGCGAAAGAATCTTTTCCATTTCTGTCACCTTCAGGGTCTTCTTCAGAGCCCATTTGCACTTTATGAATTAGAGACAGCTAATTTAAATCTTGAAATAGGAGGGGAAGATTCTGACAGGAAAAGATGGTTGGAAGATGGTTGGGTTGTCATGTCGAGTGGGAAGCAATGGACACTTTTCATCCACCAATCCTTCCATCGTTGTCAATTGACGGGAAAAGATCTCCAAGTGAAAGTCCATAGACGCATGAAAGCGAGTTAGGAAGAAAGAGGCCATCGGAAGGACGGAAAGTAACAGAAAGTTGATGGGAATGATAACACTTTTATGACAAAAGGAATTCAAAGCAATACAATATACAGAACTATTTGGTCATCTGGAAGAATGCATCGGAAGCTAAAGCAGAAAAAAGGAAAAAGAAATCGGAAATTCAATGGAGGTCATCAAATCTTCAAAGGTCATGAAATCCTTACATACAGAGTACACCACAGACCAATTCCAGGAAAAAATAGAACCTTGCCTTGGTCCAACCTAAATCAACTCATGTTTTCCAAGTCTTTTAAAATTCCATTTTTCCGAGTGGCGTTTGTCCACTGCAAATTAAAACAGAGTTTCTCATTAACTTTCACTTGAGTATTACAAGGGTATGTGAAATGCAATTTTAATGTAATGTAAATGCAACCAGAAGTCCCTTGGGTGTTTAGATCAGACGGACTTTGTTCTGAACTTTTCCGTCTCTGCGGCCACTTTCCATAATGAGCTACAGTGACTGACTTCTTTCCCTGTTGGTTTGCAAACACATCAAAAGGGCACTACTACTGGAACTTTCTTTTCCTGGATCTTTTTCCATATAATGGGAACCCAGTCTACCGGGTAAAAGGGAAAGTAAAAGCCGAATTCTTTGGATTTGTGTTTTGTCCAGGATTTATGCGATTCGGTCTGTGATGTCACGAGTCATAAACATGAATTTAATACCGTGTCAGATACAGAGACAGGTAACCAACCATGTCACCGCACAAACCATACGACCACTCACAGTCCAACTGATAACCCTTTATTCACACACCCTAAAGAACACGCCCAGAAAGTATCACTTCTGGAAGCTCCTTATTCTCACAGATTTTGGACAGCCAAGAGACACGCCTTTTCACCACAAGAGAAAGTGGAAAGTTGGAAAGTGAGTGACGAAGCGTGATGCTTGAAGGGAACTGATGTTGGTGGTGTTGATGCATTTCCACTTTCGCTGTCGAATCTGATTGGAAACCTCTCACATGAGGTTTGTCATCGACACAATCCCCACAGGGGAAGCGGAACAACGAATTTATATTAAAAGTAAAATCCGCCTAATGACACTTTCAGCCGCTTCTGAGGAATTGGATGAGCTTCGAGTTTCCAACGGAGCCAAAGTCTTTTGACTTATTCATGAAATCCTAGCAGGCTGAGGAGATTTACAAAACCCTAGGAACCGTGGCCGCGGTGAGGACGTCACGGCTTTACTTTTCTTTCTATGTGCTTAAGTGATTTCCATTAAATCCGTCGTCGTGTGTGAGACCTTCTTAGTGGGCAACACTTGAATGACTTTCCGTGTGAATTTCATCCTTTCATTTCCATCTGGTTCTTTGGTTAGTAGGAAATCAAAGGATTAAAAAAGAGCTAAAGAATACAGGGGGTTGAATTGGTAAATGAACTTTAGGTTTTGTGCCTATGATGTCAAGTGTGGACTAATTGAAGCCTTAATTAGTGATGGAGATGAGAAGCTTGTTTCCTTTCATTTCATTTGACAAAGGCCATCCTGTGGCTTTCGTGGTTGTTTGATTGAAGGTCTAAACAAGTGGAGAGTGGTTGAGTGACCTCCGAGTGCATTAAGGTGACCTCATAATTCCGATTAGAAAGCGCACATGGGTTTTGGATTCGGATTCGGATTGGATTTGGCTTTATTGTAACCGAATGCACTTGCAAGGCCGAAAGGAGAAAGTGGAGAAAACTAATCGAAAACCTCATTAGAGCTTCCTATCTCATTTCAATCACCTTTGCTGTGACTCTTTGATAATTGGATGACCTTTAACCTTCCAAGGTAAACAAGGAACAAAGTTAGAATCTTTGATCCTTGGTTGCTTGCTGCTTGGAGCAAGTAGTGCTTAGCATGAGTGCCAATTTTTTAGAATTAATTTTAGTTTGTCGCTTGACTGGGTCCTTGCTTTCTTTAAAATCTGGCTTGTTTCGTCGTAAAGTTTTCTTTGCCTGGAGTGTATTTTATAATCCCAATTCCAGCCATACACAAAAGTTTTTGAAACAAATTACAGCAGTCGTAGATCACTGTCACCCTCGGCTCTTCGGAGGGAGTCCGGAGCAGAATGTGAGCCAAAAGCAATTCAGTTCTGATTTTTGACAAAACAAACTGCTAACTTCCTCACTTTCCCCACTCGAGAGCATTGAAAGAAGTTTCAATTGAATTGTGCCATATGCCATAGTGAATTGTAGCTTCCTAGCTTACTCTCCAACTCCTATTCAATGCCTTTCCTTGGTCTTGTGCCTCCTTTGAATGGGTCGGAGGTCAACTGAGATGGGAAGGGACTGATAATTCTGATAAATGGAGAAAGTCCATGCATGGAGGAACACGTCGAACGTCCTTTGAGCCCATCATCTTTTCACGCTCGCCGGAGCTTGTAAATCAAAATCTGATTTCACGCTTCTGAATTTTAAATTAAAACCCAGGAACCACCCACCCACCTGTCGACAGAAGAAAACCCGGTCCGGAAAGTAACCTCTTCAAACAACAAAAAAACTAATTTCAAATTTCCGAAAATTACAAAAGGCCCGAAATTTGAGTCTCCTTTTAGAGTGGTGGAAATTCTATTTAAGGAAACTCATCAAGTACTCATCCTGCCAGGTTGATTTGATTAAAGAATTCCCGTTTTCAGAGTGATTCCCACAAATTGTCTATTGGGCCAAAACACAATTTAGAATTCGAGGCTTAGCCGCCGATTGGAAAAATTAAATTTCATCGACAGGGAAGGAAACGAATGGCAGTTCAATCTTCTTTGTAATGTTGCTTGTACCTTTTTGTGACCCCTGACCTTAGGGATTTTGAGATGGAGGTCATCATGAGGGATGGGTCTTAGTGTTTTGAGGGAATGAAGGAATTCATAAGTCGCAATTGGTTTTTCTTTATCCGATTATATTAGAAGGGATACTGGAGGAAGCGAGTAAGGGAGGAATTGAAATGTTCGTTTGATCCAAATGGAGTGAAGAGAAACTGGATCTGGAGGCTGTGGTGAAAGTAAAGNGGGAGGAATTGAAATGTTCGTTTGATCCAAATGGAGTGAAGAGAAACTGGATCTGGAGGCTGTGGTGAAAGTAAAGGAGAAAGCGGATCCCCCAGTCGGACCAAGAAAGGTTTCAAACTTGGAAATGTTTTATGAGCTCCTAGAAAGACTTAAGAGTTCAAACAATGGCTGCCCTTTTTAGAAAGACTCCACAAAGACGAAGTGGCTACAAATTACGATTATTGCAAATCCCTCTTTGTCTAAGGGAAAGTCCAAAGGTCTCCTTCAAAGTGACTCTCACCAATGGACTTCAAGTCATATCCAAAAGGCACAATCGAAATTACACGAAGCAAAAGGGCTATGGCAAAGGGTCTCGTACTTTCTCTGTCACTTGCTGTTACTTTGAAACTAAAGGTTTGAATGAATGCATTCCAATGGAATGAAATGGATATCACACAAAGCCCCATTAGCAGGTATATTCTGGAATCAATGGAAAGATCAATGATGGAAAATGCAGACGGAAAACGTGACATTCTATCATGACCTCAGAGTTCTTCGTAAATTAGGACAAAGGAACCGAAAATGCAGACGATTCTTTTCCTTTTATGATCACAAACTTTCCCTCTGCAATTAGAGTCTATCAAAGAATTCTATTTCAATTTGGATTCTTGGAATTCAAAGTTTTGTATGACGCGATGGTGAAATTGATTTCTCCATTTGTCTCGCATCGGTTGATTGACGTGCCTTTGGGCACTGTTGAAAGTGGCCTTCCTTCCGTACACTCACGTTCCTTTTGAAATACGTTTACTCAGTAACTTCCAGAACTTCCAGAGATTCCAGGAGCAACAAGAAACTCCTGCGAAGAGCACAAAGGTCTGAATCCAATTTTGTGTTTCCAATTTCAACAATTTCCACAAAGAATGTTGTAGCTTACACACCGTAATCCAACACACTTTTCCCATAAACATGATTCCTCCTGATTCCCTGATTCCCTGCAGAGTCTCTGATGGGATTTACATATTTCCAGCTTGAGGCTGTTTTGAAAATGATTCCAGGATGTTCCTTTAATTTCCTAAAAGTCTTTTGCTTTCACCACACCCCGTGTCCTGTCATTATAACTCTGTCAAACCATTACGTTCACTTGACTCGATCTCTGTGGCTAGAGATTAGAGAAGGTCTGGATGTGCTAATGGGTTATGAAAGCATCCCCATGTCATGTCTATTTACCACTCTGACTTCCCAAGTTGACATCACTGACATCCCCATCGGCTCTGATCCAACAAGACTCAATCACATCCTTGAAGAAAGCACGCACTTAACGACCACAACTTTGACAGGGTAGAAAGCTTCTAAAGAACAACGTCGTAGGACAGAGTTTCTGTCCCTGTGTCTTCGTTTCAAGTTCCAAACTTTCATCATCATGGGTTGCTTAATCTTCCAATCCCAAGGCCATTAAGGAAGCCTGAAAGTCTCATTTAGTCTTGTCTGCATGGAGGAATTATCTGTCCATCGTCAACAGTTTTTATTCTTTGCTGTTGTAGTCAAAGATCGTAAAAAAGTCTGCTTTCTCCTTGGATGGAGAAAGTCTGGATTTTCTGGTTGGTCGCTTCGAGCCTCCCGCAGGCTCTCACCACGACGTAATCAGAAACAAAAGGATTCTGGACATTTAATTCCATGTAATCTCCAAGTTCTGAATCTTGACTGTAAACACCGTTTAATGCAGATTATCTCATCATCTCTAAAACATGATTACAAGCATTAGGAATTCATTATTATTAGAGTAATGTACAACCCAACGGCCATTTTCAACCTCAAGACCTCAACAACTTTTGATTTTTGACCTAATTTCAACTTTCCTAATTAAGTAAAAGAGCCTTGTTTATGCTTAAATCCTTCTGATTGCATACTTTTGATTGTTTGCTTCCACGTGCCTTTAATACATTTGGAATTCCATTCTAACAAGAGAAAGTTTGGGCTTTGAGCTCCAAAGGGGAATCTGAAGTGATTATTAATATTTAAGTTTTGCCTTTTTGATTGACAGTTAATTAATCCAGAAATGTGCTCATTATCCCTCCAAATTGGGAAAGTTGGTGCGTCATTATGCTTCAAGTAAAAGTAATCGTACGCGCGTGTGCCTGTGTGATGTAACTAATTAATTAATAGCCCTTGATATTTTGGTATTTTCATAGGAGATGAATGGAACTGGGGTTGAAGACGTTAACAACAACAATTCCACCACAAATACTTCAGCAGAATACTTTGAAGATGATGTTGAAGATGAATTCCGAGTTTCCTTGAGTGCTGGAATCTTCCTTTGCGTGGCATACGGGATCATCTTTTTAATTGGAATAATTGGCAATTCATTAATTGTGGCTGTTGTCGTTCGTTCACCGAGAATGAGAAACACTACAAACTTTTTCATCGTCAACTTGGCCCTGGCTGATCTCCTTGTCATCGTCCTCTGCGTCCCGTCGACGCTCATCTCCAACATTTACTCATGTAAGGAAATTAATTAAAAATCAAGGCCCCTCAGAAACTAACCCTTGGCACAGAGTGCCTTCTCTTTAAGCTTTAAAAATGTCTTAGGATGAGGAATAAGGTTAGTGACTGTTGCTTTTGAATGCGTAGTGCTGGAGTGGAGACTTTGATCCTTTGGCCCCATTCCTGTGAGACAATGAAACCCCTGATTTATCAAATCATGGAATTTTTGGCAAGGGAATTGGCCAAACTGGGAGGTTTATGAATTGAATTATACGATGGCTTGAGGGGTGGAGTTGCCATCATCGCATGACTGAAACCGCCAGGATGAAGACAAAGTGTGCAGGGAAGAGCAGCAGAATCTTCGGATCTTGAGATTCTGCGATGAGGATGAAATGATCACCTCCCCTAAGCAGGGAGAAATGTTTCAAATTTCCATCACGAAAGGCTCAACCGCGGCGGTGGCAGTTCTTGTCTTGGACCTCTGAGGCAGACAGGGATGGAGCCTTACTTCCGCTATTCGCTCCTAGTCTCAGTAATTTGGATCCTCATTTACGCCTTTGTCTTCATTTCCGGTCTAATCGGAAACTCAATTGTGGCTCTGGTCATTGTCCGAACTAAAAAGTCAGTAACTGATTACTTCCTCCTTAATTTGGTATTTGCTGACCTACTCGTCCTCATTTGCTGTCTCCCTGCAACTCTCCTATCAAACCTCATCAGTCGTGAGTAAAACAAAAGCCCCTTTGAAACCCTTTTAATTCAACTAACCTTTGATCTCCTTACTCGGAAATGCAAATTGCAAACTATCCATTACAGAATTGCAAATGAAGTCTAGTCTTATTCCCTTTGGAAGGGTTATTTCATAGTCCATCCAGATTTCAAATTAGACTTCAACTCACGGAACAACTGAATAACAAATTAGTCCTTTCTCGCAGACACAAAAGGAAAGAGCCAATTAACCCAAAAGGTGCAACCTGTAGAGCAAAATGGAAAATGCGTAGGGAGGCTTAATTCATTTGGGTCATTCGAATGAACGAGTGACCTTACACAACCTTCAGGTATTTCACTCACAAATTCACAATTTCACAATTTCATCTTGATGTAACTTTGTTAGAATTTCCTACCTATTTTCATTTCTCAGAATTTTTCGACTGGAATTTAATTGAGAAAATATGACTTCATGCGTAGGGAATTCACTTTTGGAAAATCGATTTGGAAATGATCAAATATTTGTGATTGAAAGCAAGGCGTAGCACTTTTCACCGGAAATTAATTTTATTGTTGCACTTTCTCTTCATTTTTAAGGAAAGAAGGAATTTCCTGTGATGATAGAGAGAGTGCTATCAAGGGGATGGAAGATAAAGCTATAAAGTTTCTTTGGAAATCCTTTCTTTTAGACAAGGGTGTTGAATTAAAGTATAACTTGGAACAGAGATTCCTTTGCGAAATTGTATTGTGTAATAACAAAGGGATGGAGGTCCATAAAATCAAATGAAAAACACACTCAGGCAGAAATACGGTAGAAATGCTGTTAAAACCACAGAACCACTCTACCTATACCTTATTTTTCTGTTACCCTTCATAAATACAAATTTGTGGATTTCACGTGTTTCCACTTGGATTCAATCCTATTTAATACCCCAAAGCGTAGGAGGAAACCATTTTGAATATGATCAAATTGCAATGCGTTGAGTGGGAATGACTTCGTTTTAGAAATAAACCGTGGCAACACGGGCATAATAAAGTAGCGGAAGATGCTTGATGTGGAGTGTAGAATAGAGTTAGAACGTTTAAAAAAAAATTAAAATCCTGATTTTT